>SJYT01080335.1:661316-703600 GCA_006410635.1 Cephalophus harveyi | reverse complement strand
CTGTAATCCCCTCCCCTCGAGAGCCCCTGTTCTCAGACTGCCCTGGCTTCCACTGCTGTCTCCCCAGATTGTACGGTTTCCAGTCTCCCTTTGCTCCCCCTGCACACAAATCTACCTCCCCAGATTCAACTGTTTTCAGGCTTCTCTCTCTCTCTGCCCTCTGTACACGAACTATCTCTCCAGATCCTGCTGTTTCCAGGTTCCCCCATGTTTCTCCGGTACACAAATTGGCCTCCCTGGGTTCGGCAGTTTCCAGAACCCCCTTGCTCTCTCACTAGGCAGTTCCATTTCCCTAGATTCAGCTGTTTTCAGGCTCCCCTCATTTGCCCTGTACACAGATTTCTCTCCCAGGTTCTGCTGTTTCCAGGCTCCCCGACTTCCCTTGTACACGGATCAGTCCCTAGCTTATGTTGATCCCAGCTGCCTAAGAGATTCTGTAGGTTTAAGGAGAGTGGTAGGAAAAAGAGAGTCAGAAAGAGAAGGAAGAGAAAGATTGTCATCAGGGAAACTCCTTATCTCTCTGGCTATCCAGAGCTCTAAGCAACTTGTACGCAGTATACTCTGAGCCTGGGACTCCTTTGAGCTGATCTGCGCTGGGACACCCCAAATCCCCTTTCCCTGCTGCTGCCCAGGGTCTAAGCTTTAAGCTAAGCCTCCTCTGGAGGTCCCCTTCTTGGAGGGGGTGCATGTGCACACAGGAGGCAGGGCCTACAAAAGCCTTACCAAGTCTTGGGCTGTCTCTCAGCCCCAGGCCCCTGTCTCTCCCCTGCTACTTCCTTCTTGCCTTCCTAGGCCCTCTTGGTCTCTTTCCCACCAGCTACACCTAGGCTTCTCTCAACTTATTCAGCTAGAACTTAAAGGAGACTCCAAATGCACCCTGAGGATAAAAGGTGTTCAAAGCTAGAGACCTACACTTTTTTTCCTTTCATTTTTTCAGGATGGAGTAGTATTAGTCTCAGGTCCTAGAAATTCATTGTGTGCCTGGACTAGCATCCTGGCATGCTTCTACAGCCTTCCGAAACACTTGTGTTTCATCCTTGTGACATACAAGAAGATGCCCTACATCCTAATCCTCACTGGGGGGAGGGTGGGGCTGATGGCTCTGTTCTGCAAGGCTTTCTGATTCACTTCAATGTTGCCCGCAAAGCTTCTCCTGGAATCTGGGGAGGTGTGTCTGTTCTCCATCTCCTTCCCCCACCCACACACCCAGTAGCCCGATTCCGGCCGTTTTGTCGGTCACGATGCCCCATCTTGCTGGCTCCACCAAACATTCTGGGTTCACTGGGGAGCAAGCAGGAAGGCAGGCCCACTGGGTCCAGGGCAGGGCTCTCACAGAAGAGAGAACTTTATTGAAAGTGAAGCCCACAGGTTTCCGACCTCTCTGCTTCTGCTCCCAGGACCCAGAGAGCAGCTTCAGTTTCCCCACCTGTCAAGCAGGGCTGACACACCTGCCTACCTCACAGAGGTTGGGATCGCAAAATAAATTACATATGTGAAGAAAACAATTCTTTTACAGAATCTGACAAGTGTGAGTTATTTACTTGAGTCCTATTTAAAGAAACCTGTACAAGGAGCTATTTTGTATTTTATATATAAACTCTCCTTCCATTCTTTGAAAGGAAACAAAGTTGATGACACTCATTAATTTCATTATTAAAAAAAAACACTATTGGGGATTTCTCTGGTAGTCCAGTGATCAGTATATTGTCACCCTGCTTATTTAACTTATATGCAGAGTACATCATGAGAAACGCTGGACTGGAAGAAACACAGGCTGGAATCAAGATTGCCGGGAGAAATATCAATAACCTCAGATATGCAGATGACACCACCCTTATGGCAGAAAGTGAAGAGGAGCTAAAAACCCTCTTGATGAAAGTGAAAGAGGAGAGCAAAAAAGTTGGCTTAAAGCTCAACATTCAGAAAACGAAGATCATGGCATCCAGTCCCATCAGTTCATGGGAAATAGATGGGGAAACAGTGGAAACAGTGTCAGACTTTATTTTCTTGGGCTCCAAAATCACTGCAGATGGTGACTGCAGCCATGAAATTAGAAGACGCTTACTCCTTGGAAGAAAAGTTATGACCAACCTAGATAGTATATTCAAAAGCAGAGATATTACTTTGCCAACTAAGGTACGTCTAGTCAAGGCTATGGTTTTTCCAGTGGTCATGTATGGATGTGAGAGTTGGACTGTGAAGAAGGCTGAGCGCCGAAGAATTGATGCTTTTGAAGTGTGGTGTTGGAGAAGACTCTTGAGAGTCCCTTGGACTGCAAGGAGATCCAACCAGTCCATACTGAAGGAGATCAGCCCTGGGATTTCTTTGGAAGGAATGATGCTAAAGCTGAAACTCCAGTACTTTGGCCACCTCATGCGAAGAGTTGACTCATTGGAAAAGACTGTGATGCTGGGAGAGATTGGGAGCAGAAGGAGAAGGGGACAACTGAGGATGAGATGGCTGGATGGCATCACGGACTCGATGGACGCGAGTCTGAGTGACCTCTGGGAGTTGGTGATGAACAGGGAGGCCTGCCGTGCTGCGATTCATGGGGTCGCAAAGAGTTGGACACGACTGAGCGACTGAACTGAACCAGTGATTAGGACTCCAAATTGCCAATGCAGGGTGCGTGGGTTTGATCACTGGTAAGGGAACTAAAATCCTACATGCCCCACGACACAGCCGAAAAGTTTAAGAAGTAAAAATAAAACCACCACTATCGGAGGGAATTCCCTGGAGTTGGAGTTATTGTACTTAGAAACTGTACAACCTACCTACAGACAGGGGCCAATACTCACTGAAATGTAGACTTAAAATTTGTGAATTTCAGTGTGTGTAAATTATATCTCAAATCTGGTTGAAAATGTGCAAAGAAAAACTGTATTGGGGTTTTGAATCCAGAAGCCCTGTTTTATTTTGTTTTAATTGCCCAGGAAGGCACTCCTTGTTGTGGGAATTCTGTGTATAAATGTTAGATTTTGAGGTTCTGCAGAGAGCACAGGGATATGGGGAGGTAAGCAGGGTTTCAGGGAACCCTTACTGCTGACCCAGCTCTGTCACTTCTTAGCTCTGTGACATTGACTAAATCATCTTTTGAGCTTCACTTTCCTCAGCTGTTCATTTCTTCTCCCAGAATCACCCAACTTCCTTTTCCTATCTCAAAGTTTAGGCTTTCTTCATTGTCCAAGCCCTTCAGCCCCCACCCCCAACTTCCAGCTGAATGGAGTCAAATCTGGGGTGTTGGACGAGAGCTCTGCTTTTTTGGACACTGTATTCATCAGGGGCCCTGTTTTCTCAGCATAACTCCCCCTAGCTCCTAGAGTCTCTCACCCTCTGGTCCCTTCAAGGTCCGCCCACCCCACCGACAGGGGCCACGTTCTGCTCTGTGGTCAGGGCATCTCTAGGAATGGACTGCAGAGCTCAGCTAGATCTGGTTCCTGCCGGCCTTTCCAAAGGCCTCATCTTAATCCCCGGCGGCCAGGAAGGAAGGATGTGGAGCTGGTCTTACGGCGCCATCTTCTGGACAGACCTGTGAGAGTCCATTCTACTTGCAGTCATTCAGAGAACACAGAGCTATTTTTTTGGTTTTCAACGTTTTAAAAAAAATCTCACCCGCTTACCCATAACCAAGTTCTGACTTCTGCCCTTTCTGGGCCATTTCTCAGGAGATAGTGTGCCAGGAGCCCTCTAACCTTCTGAACATAGGGCTGGATCCTCTGGAGGGGTAGTGGGTTAGGTGTCGGACTCTGTGCGACCCATGCATGAATTGTAGCCTACCAGGTTTCTCTGTCCATGGAGTTTTTCAGGCAAGAATACTGGAATGGGTTGCCATTCCTTTCTCCAGGGGATCTTCCCAACCCAGAGATCGAACTGGGTCTCCTGCATTGCAGGCAGATTCTCTACCAGCTGAGTCACCAGGGAAGCTGGAGGGATAGGGATGATCCCTAATCCATTGAGACTCAGAGCAGCTGAGGCCGGTCTCTTTCAATCATTCTGTCAGTGAACCCATGTCTCCACATATGTCCCCATATGTCCCCAACATATCCACCCCAGGAATCCCTGTCAATCACTAAGAAGCTGTTGACCGGAGGCAGGGACATTGCCTTCATGACTTTCAGAGTTTTCTTCTATCCTCAGGTTTCCCTGATTGAGGGCTCATTGCAGCCAGGAGAATAAGATGTGTATTTTCAATAACTTAAAAATCAGGTGTCTGGACAAAGAAGCAGAAGCATCATATGACATGATGTTATATGTGGAATCTAAAAAGACTTGATGCAAACGAACTTATTTACAAAACAGAAACAGTCTCACAGACTTAGAGAATGAACTTAAAAGGTTGCCAGAGAGAAGAATGAGGGGAAGGGATAGTTAGGGAGTTTGGGATGGACAGGTACAGACTGACACTGCTACACTCCATCAAGGACCTACTGTGTAGTACAGGGAACTCCGCTCAATGTTTTGTGGAAGCCTGGATGGGAGGGAGTTTGGGGGAGAATGGATACATGTATATGTATGGCTGAGTCCCTTTGCTGCTCATCTGAAACCGTCACATCATGGTTAATAATCGACTATGCTCCAATACAAAATAAAAAGTTTAATTAAAAAGTCAGATGTTGGGATAAACAGAAATTGTGGGCCTGGTCAAAAGGAATCAGATTTCTCGTGCCATTTCTTTTTCTTTCATTTGATGTATGTCTGTTTTTAGAGTGCATGTAGGTGAGGGTGATAAGGGGGCACCAAATACATAAGCTATAAAGTGGATTTATTACTTTAAAATTTTTTTATTGAGGTATAGTTGATGTGTAATGTTACAGAAGTTTCAGGTGTACAACATAGTGATTCACAACTTTGAAAGATTATACTCCATTTATACTTATGATAAAATATTGGCTGTATTCCTTGTGCTGTACAATATATCTTTGTGGCTTATTTATTTTATACATAGTAATTTGTGCCTATTAATCATCTGCCCCTATTTTATTCCTCCCCCTTTTCCTCTTCCCACTGGTAATAACTGGTTTATTCCTTTAAATTTTTATTATTTACTTGTTTTGGCTGTGCTGGGTCTTGGTTGCTGCGTGGGCTTTCTCTAGTTGCTGAGAGCAGGGGCTGCGGTCTGGTTGCGGTGCCCAGGCTTCTCACTGCGGCAGCTTCTCTTATTGTGGAGCCCCGGCTCCAGAGCACATGGGCTCAGCTGTTGTGGCACACGGGCTTAGTTGCCCTGTGGTATAAGGGAAATCTTCTCAGACCAGGGATCGAACCTGTGTCCTCTGTATTGGCAGGCAGATTTTTAACCACTGGACCACCAGGGAAGTCCAGTTTATTACTTTTTAATACAACATTCAGAACATAAAAGTTAAATCATTTTCCCTAACAAAACGGTCCTTTTGGAAGCCCTTTTGTGGAATGATTGCCTGCAATTATCTAAATTAATTCAAAAGCACTAACTCTTCAAACTGAGTGGACTTGATTTTTGCAAGCTGTTTGGTGACAAGATGTGCCATCAAGCTGGATGGCACTGTTTAGATAAAGAATGGAAAGGGACTATAATGAAATGACTGCCTTCTGTGGGTCTTATGCTGACCCTAAATTCTTATTTCCCTTTTCGATAAGCATTCCATATTGCTGGCAGAGTTCTTTGCTCAAAATACTGAGCTGGCATCACTTAACTGCTTCAGAGTCTTTAATGGATCCCCATCACCTTCAGAATACAAACCAGGCTCTGTCGTCCAAGAGCAGTGCGCAATGGAGTCAGACCAGCCTGGGTTTAAATCTCACCTGTGCCCGGAGGCAAACTATCCCAATTCCTGGGCCCTCAGTTGTAAAAATAAATCTAACAGCATCTACTTGGTAAGCCTGTTTTGAAGACAGTAGGATTTCTAAGGAGCACAGATTAGTCAACTCAGTAAATGGCAGTAATTAGTTAGCATGCCATTCAACGCTGCCCTTGATCCCATCACAACCTGTTTAGTGAGGAGTTTCAAGTCTCAACATATCCAGACCTCCCCACAGAGATTCGCAGCCTCCATTCCAGCTACATGTGCCTACCTGCAGTTCCCTAGACAGATTCTCTTCCGCTTTGCTTACACTATTTCTCCCTTTACGGTGTCTCTTTCTCCAACTCCTTTCTGCCAAATACTACAGAACATAGTCTCTTGTGTCAACATTTCTAATTGCTTTCAAGATGAACTGGAACAGCCAATTAGTAAATGTCTATTGAAATGACTTATTTCAAAAGAAACATTATTTTACTTTTATTATTATTATTTGTGTCAATACTGCTTTTCTTACTGAAGAGCCTGTTTTGAGGGATAGCCCACTGGTCTGTATGTACAATATAAGGTCCACACATGTTTCACAATAACTCTCATTTCTGTGGATCCTCATCGAAGATTTAGTTGATAGAGATGAGGAAGAGATTAGGAAACAGATGAGGACCATACAAATGTTGATGACAGAGTACAATCTGGCAGCCATTTGATTAATTTATCTTTTCTTTTGTCATGAAGTATGACTTACCTACAGGAAAGAACAAGTCTTAAGCACAAACTGAATTTTTAACACCATTCAGATCAAAATAAAGAACACAATTTGATTGCAAAAGGTATTTCTACCTTGAAATATCTGTCATCCCTTTTCTCCTTTCAATCCTCCACTCCACCCCACTGCCACCTCTGGGCCCAATCACTTGCTAATCAGTCTCCCTCCCCTTCTTTCCCTACTGCCTGGCTCCTGGCAAACACTCAAATATTTGAGTGAACGAAAGGAATGCGTGAATATCGTTAAAAGAAGGAGGCCCAGTTTGGAGTGAAAGTGAGGTCCGTAGGGTTGTGCCCAAAATGCTTTGGGTAAATGATTCAATTTTGCTTACATCAGGTTCCGGAATTACAGAGTATCTACGAGAAATCAGGGGTAAGATGATTTTTTTTTCCCCTTTGTAGTTTAAAGGGAGATTAAGAGCACAGAAAGTTTGATCCTTAACCCGATCTCCAGCTCATCCACCAACCCACTCCCAGGCCTGTCTGGTCCCGCCTTTGCCATACTGAGCCACGAAGCAGACACCCTCTCGGCCGAGGTCCAGTCAGCGGGGAGCCATCCATCACTGTCTGGATACGGGCCAATCCGACCAGCTCAGCCTTCCTGCCAGCCAATGCCCTGAAAGCAGAGGGCGAGAGGAGCCAGAGAGGGGACCGCTGGCTCAGTGTCGGTTAAAGCGGGGTCCAAGGGCCTGGAGGTACTACCTCTGTGTCCCTAGCTCGGTCTAGGTGTGGCTAGCGTCCCCCCTACATCTGAGCCCCGGGCCATTGTTTCAGTGTGCGCCCTCCGGCTGGGTTACTGACGTTCCCGGTACCAATTCACAGGAGAAAAGGGGGCGCCCTGACGTCCCTTACCCACAGATACCCGAGACCCGCGGGGTAGCCCACGCGTGCTGCGCGCCCCAGGCCGCACTGACACGGGGGAGCGGGGGAGGCAGGGCCAGCGGGCAGAGCTCGAGCCAGACAACCAGGCCCGCGGTTCTGGCGGCTCCGCGGGGGTGCGGGCGCCGAGAAAGGGCTGGGGGTGCAGAAGGCCTGTCCACCTCAGCCCCGGGAGAGCCAGGCCTGCAAACTTGGAGTCCCGGAGCCCCATTCTGCCGGCGCTCCCCGGACCTCCCGGATCCTCCCCCACCCCGCCACCGAGGTTCCGTGCAACCGTCTGAGCTGCCCCCTCCCCGCCGCGGGCGTGGGTCGACTGCTTCGCTGCAGCCCCTCTCCCCAGAGTCCTTTGGCCATAAAGGGCAAGGGCACCTCTGGTTGCCTCTCCGCATTACCACGGCCCCTCTACTCATTCCTCTTAACCCAGTGTAGCCCCTGTGTGGGCGAGGGGGTCGGACGACCCTAGGATTGGGAGCGTGGCAAAGCCGCCTCTTTCCAGCGGTCCCGGCTCTGCGGAAACTGTCGTAAATACTTTAATCTTCAGAGCCTCGGTGTGCCTCTCCGTAAAATGGGCACGCACCGCATAGTCCACAGTATTCAGTGAGCCAGTTTGTGTGAAGTGCCGGGCCTTCCAGTCCCTGCACAATTGAAATTGCAGGACCCCGCTGCGCGCGAAGGGTTACTAGGAAGCGAATTTGCCCCTCCGGTTCTTGCGGTCGTTTAGAGGAGGTGGATGGAGCCGGACACCGGATGAAGCCGAACATTAGCCAAAGTATTTCTGGAAAATCTCTCATTTCCCGTCGCCACACTGGCCCCTGAACTCTACAGCACTTAACTGCACAGTCTTCTTTTTTTTTTCAGGATTGCATTATTTATTGGAATGGTTGTGTATATAGAGCTTCTCCATCTTTGGCTGCAAAGAATATAATCAATCTGATTTTGGTGTTGACCATGTGGTGATGTCCATGTGTAGAGTCTTCTCTTTTGTTGTTGGAAGAGGGTGTTTGCCATGACCAGTGTGTTCTCTTGGCTAAACTCTCTTAGCCTTTGCCCTGCTTCATTCCGTATTCCAAGGCCAAATTTGTCTGTTACTCCAGGTGTTTCTTGACTTCCTACTTTTGCATCCCAGTCCTATATATTGAAAAGGACATCTTTTTTTTTTGGTGTTAGTTCTAAAAGGGCTTGTATATCTTCATAGAACCATTCAACTTCACCTTCTTCAATGTTACTGGTTGGGGTATAGACTTGGATTACTGTGATATTCAATGGTTTGCCTTGGAAATGAACAGAGATCATTCTGTCATTTTTGAGATTGCATCCAAGTATTGCATTTCAGACTCTTTTGTTGACCATGATGGCTACTCCATTTCTTTTAAAGGATTCGTGCCTGCAGTAGTAGATATAATGGTCCTCTGAGTTAAATTACCCATTCCAGTCCATCTTAGTTCGCTGATTCCTATAATGTTGACTTTCATTCTTGCTATCTCCTGTTTGACCACATTTAATTTGCCTTGATTCATGGACCTAACATTCCAAGCTCCTATGCAATATTGCTCTTTACAGCATCAGACCTTGCTTTAATGGTCCTCTGAGTTAAATTACCCATTCCAGTCCATCTTAGTTCGCTGATTCCTATAATGTTGACTTTCATTCTTGCTATCTCCTGTTTGACCACATTTAATTTGCCTTGATTCATGGACCTAACATTCCAAGCTCCTATGCAATATTGCTCTTTACAGCATCAGACCTTGCTTCTATCACCAGTAACATCCACAACTGGGTATTGTTTTTGCTTTGGCTCCATCCCTTCATTCTTTTTCATCAACAGGAAATAGGATTAAAGATTTACTGAGCATGGCCCAGTCCATCAGAACAAGATCCAGTTTCCCCCTGTCAGTCTTTCCCATCAGGAAGCTTTCATACACCTCTTATCCTTCTTCATCAGAGGGCAGATAGACTGAAAACCACAATCACAAAAAACTAACCAATTTAACTACATGGACCACAGACTTGTCTAACTCAATGAAACTATGAGCCATACCGTGAAGGATCACCCAAGATGGATGGGTCATGGAGAAGAGTTCTGGCAAAATGTGGAGAAGGGAACGGCAAACCACTTCAGTATTCTTGCCTTGAGAACCCCATGATCAGTATGAACAGAACAGTATCAGTGATTTGTGGTTTCCAAAAAATAAAGTCTGTCACTGTTTCCATTGTTTCCCCATCTATTTGCAATGAAGTTATGGGACCAGATGCCATGATCTTAGTTTTCTGAATGTTTAGCTTTAAGCCAGCTTTTTGCTCTCCTCTTTCACTTTCTTCAAGAGGCTCTTTAGTTCTTCTTCACTTTCTGCCATAAGGGTGATGTCATCTGCATATCTGAGGTTATTGACATTTCTCCCAGCAATCTTGATTCCAGCTTGTGCTTCTTCCAGCTCAGTGTTTCTCATGATGTGCTCTGCATATAAGTTAAATAAGCAGGATAACCTTGACATACTCCTTTCCCGATTTGGAACGTCTGTTGTTCTATGTCCAGTTCTAACTGTTGCTTATTGACCTGCATACAGATTTCTCAGGGGGCAGGTCAGGTGGTCTGGTAGTCCCATCTCTTTCAGAATTTCCCACAGTTTGTTGTGATCCACACAGTCAAAGGCTTTGGTANTGGTCTGGTATTCCCATCTCTTTCAGAATTTTCCACAGTTTATTGTGATCCACACAGTCAAAGGCTTTGGCATAGTCAATAAAGCAGAAATAGATGTTTTTCTGGAACTCTCTTGCTTTTTCCATGATCCAGCGGATGTCTTAGGTTAAGGCTTTTTGAGGGATAGCTATCCCATAGTCTGGTTTGCTATCTCAAGTTAGTTCCTTCAGATTGCCCTCGGGGCATCAGGCCCAGTCCTTACTCTAAGCAATGCAGCCCGCACCTCCCTGCCCAGCCCCTGCTTGCTAGTGGCGAATACGGGCGTCTGCGCTGCTTCTCTGCTGGGAGTTACCATTGGGGAAGTAATCTGTGGGTTTTAATCATTTATTTATTTTTCCTCCCAGTTATGCTGCCCTCTGAGGTTCCAAGGCTAGAGTCGCCAGTGAGAGTGTTTCCTGGTGTTTGGAAACTTCTCTCTTTTAAGACTCCCTTCCCAGGATGGATCTCTGTCCTTGCCTCTTTTGTGTCTCTTTTTATCTTTTATATTTTTTCCTACCTCCTTCGAAGACAATGGGCTGCTTTTCTGGGTGCCTGATGTCCTCTGCTGGCATTCAGAAGTTGTTTTGTGGAATTTACTCAGCGTTCAACTGTTCTTTTGATGAATTTGTGGGGGAGAAAGTGGTCTCCCCGTCCTATTCCTCTGCCATCTTAGGACCACCTCTGCACTGACTCTATAGATTAATATGAGGAGAATTTACATCTTACTATTGAGTCTTCTAATCAATGAACAAAGAATTATCTCTCCATTTACTTAAATCTTAACTTCTCTCATTTTCTCAGCAATATTTAGTAGTTTTTAGTGTACAAGTCTTTCATTTTATTTGTTAGAGTTATCTCTAAATATTTAATATTTTTGATGCTATTGTAAATGACATTTTAAAATGTCAGTATCCTCTCGGCCATTGCTTGTATGTAAAAATACAATTCATTTTGTATGTTGATGTTGTATCCTGTATACTAGCTGAACACATGTATTAGCTCTAGTAGCTTTTTTGTAGAATCTATTTTTCTACATAAAATAATCATACTGTCTATATATATGTGTATAAAGATAATTTAACTTCTTGGTTTGAAATATAGAGCCTCTGGTACAATATTGAATAGAAGTGCTGAACGAGGACATCCTTGTGTGATCCCCGACCGTAGAAGAAAAGTGTTGTCTTTCACCACTGTATTTAATGCTAACTGAAGGTTTTTCATAGCTGTCCTTTATCAGGTTGAGGGAGTTCCCTTCAATTCTTAGCTTGCTAAGAGTTTCAACTAGGAAGATGCTGAATTTAATCAAAGGCTTTTTCTGCATTGAGGTGATCATATGGTTTTTCCTCTCTTGATTTTGTTAATGTAATCAATTACCTGAATTGATTCTTTAAAATGACATAAAATTGACCATTTTAATCATTTTATAGTGTGCAATTCAGTCTTTGTATTGATGAATAGTATTCCACTGCATGACTATACCACATTTTGTTTATACATTTGTCAGTTAACAAAAGTTCGAGTTGTTCCCACATTTTTGCTATCGTTAATAGTGCTGTTATGAATATTTGTAAACAACTTTTGGCTTGAGCACCTATTTTCGATTCTTTTGGATATATACTCAGGAGTAGAATTTCAGTGTCATATGGCAATTCTATGTTTAACTTTTTGAAAAACAACCAAACTGTTCCCCACAAAGGCTGTCTTATTTTACATTCTACCTGCAATGTGTCAGGTTTCCAATTATGCAACATTGTGGCCAACACATTTTCCTTTTTTAAAAAATTATTGCCATTCTAGTGGCATCTCGTGTGGCTTCAGCTTGCATTTTCCTAGTGACTAATGATGTTGAGCATCTTTCCATGTGACTGTTGGTTATGTCTTCTTTGGAGAAATGTCCATTCAAATATGTCCTTTGCATATTTTTTAATTGGGTTGTCTTTTGGTTGTTGAATTATATGAGTTTATTATACATTCTGGATATTAGATCCTTATCAGATGTGTGATTTGCAGATATTTGCTCTCTTTCTCTTGGTGGTATGTTCCCTTTCTTGAAAGTATTTTTTGATGCACAAAAGATTTTAATTTTAATGAAGTCAAGTTCATCTATTTTTTTTCTTTTGCTGTTTGTGTTTTGGGGGGTGATCTCTAAGAATTTATTGCCAAATACATGGTCATGAAGATTTATATTTAGGTTTAAGAGTTTCATAGTTTTAGCTCTTACATTTAAGTTTTTAATCCATTTTTAGTTACTTTTTCATATCTTATGAAGCAAGTGTCCAATTTCATCCTTTTACATGTGGATATTGAGTTGTCCCAGCACTAACTTGTTGAAGTTAGTCTTCTCTTATTGAATAGTCTTGGCACCCTTTTCAAAAACAATTGATGACAGATATATGGATTGATTCCTTAACTCTCAATACTCTTCTGTTAATTTATCTTTATGCCAATACCTCATTCTTTTACTGTAGCTTTGTAGTAAGTTATAAAATTGGGAAGTATGAGCCCTTCAACTTTGTTTTTCTTTTTCAAGATTGTTTTGGGTATTCATAGTTCTTTGAGATTCCATCTGGATTTTAGGATCAACCTTTCCATTTCTGCAAAATAATCACTAGAATTTTGATAGTAGTAACATTGAATCTGTAGACCACTTTGGGCTGTACTGCCATCTAACAATATTAGGTCTTTCAATCCATGAACACTGCATGTCTTTCCAGTTATGTAGGACTTCTTTAGTTTCAGCAATATTTTGTAGTCCTCAGGGTACAAGTCTTGTACTTCTTTTGTTAAGTTTATCCTAACCACTATTTTTTTGATTCTCTTGTAAATGAAATTGTTTTCTCAATTCCATTTTTGGATTGCATTGCTAGTGTATGGCAATACAACTGTTTTTTTTTTTTAATTTATTTTAATTGAAGTATAGTTGATATACAATAAAACTATTTTCTGCTTGTTGACCTTGAACCCTAAAACTTTGATAAATTCATTTATTAGCTCTAAAAGTTTTTGATGTGTAAACTTAAGGATTTTCGATATATAAAATCATTTCATCTGTGAATAGAGGTCATTTCACATCTTCTGTTCTGATTTGGATGTCTTTTATTTATTTTTCTTGCCCAACTGTTCTGATCAGAACGTTTAGTTCAATGTTGACTAGCAGTGGCAAAAGCACGCATTCTTATATAGGAAGATTTTTAACTACAAGTTTTATTTCTTTAATAGATATACGGGTATTCAGAAAGTGTGTTATTCAGGGAAATTTGTTTATAGACTTAGATATAAAACATAAAACTAGAGAAGGAAAACATCAGACAAAAATCTTTGTGGAACTTCCCTAGTGGCTCGGTGGATAAGAATCCACCTGCCAATGCAGGGCACATGGGTTCAATCCCTGGTCCAAGAATATTCCACAAGCTGAGGAGCAACGAAGCCTGTGCACCACAACTAGTGAGCACAACCTGTCCACCTACACTCTAGAGCCTGTGAGCCATAACTACTTCAGCCCGAGCCCACACTGCAGCCCTCACTTTCTCACGCGCCAGTGAGCCCACATGCTGCAACCCACATGCCCCGGAAGCTGTGCTCCACAACAAGAGAAGCCACTGCAATGGAAAGCCCATGAACAGCAACAAAGAGTAGCTCCTGCTTGGTGCAACTAGACAAAGTCCAAGCAAAGCAACAAATGCCCACCTGCTGCTGCCGCTAAGTCACTTTAGTCGTGTCCGACTCTGTGCGATCCCATAGACGGCAGCCCACTAGGCTCCTCCGTCCCTGGGATTCTCCAGGCAAGAACACTGGAGTGGGTTGCCATTTCCTTCTCCAATGCATGAAAGTGAAAAGTGAAAGTGAAGTCACTGAGTTGTGTCCAACTCTCAGCGACCCCATGGACTGCAGCCCACCAGGCTCCTCCGTCCATGGGATTTTCCAGGCAAGAGTACTGGAGTGAGGTGCCATTGCCTTCTCCGCAAATACCCAGCACAGTCATAAATAAATAAATAAAATTCAAAGTTAAGAAAAAAATGTTGTGATCTTGGGTTAGGCACATATTTCTCTCTATATATAATACAAAAGTATGATCCATAAAAAAACAAACTGATAAATTACAATTCATCCTAATGTAAAATTTCTGCTCTTCAAAGTACTGTTAAGAAAATAAGAAGATAGGGGACTTGCCTGATGGTCCAGAAGTTAAGACTCCATGCTTCCAAGACCGGGGGTGGGGGACCCAGGTTTGATCCCTGGTTGGGCAACTAAGATCTCACAGCCAAAAAAAAAAAAACTAGACTGGAAGGACATATTTGCATATTACATATCTGATGAGAGGCTTTAGTTAGAAACTACAAAGTATTAGGTTGATACAAAAGTAATTGTGGTTTCGGACCGTGAATTATAAATCATTATAACTAGGCTTGAACACATCTTTATTAATTAAAATAGGAACCATTACAATCAACACATTTTTGCCAATGAGAAATAAGTTTGTTTATTTCTATAGTGTAAAAATCCATGCTGAAGCATGGATTTGAAGATTTGACAAACTCTCGGAAAGCATTGTCTGCCTTCTGCTGGTTGTGGAAGCATTTTCTCTGCAAAAAGTTGTCAAGATGCTTGAAGAAGTGGTAGTTGGTTGGCAAGAGATCAGGTGAATATGGTGGATGAGGCAAAACTTCGTAGCCCATTTCGTTTAACTTGTAAAGTGTTGGTTGTGTGACGTGTGGTTGGGCACATGCGCTGTGCCTTATCATGCAGGAGAAATGGGCCCATTCTGTTGACCAACACTGGCTGCAGTTGTTGCAGTTTCCAGTGTATTTCTTTCATTTGCAGAGCATAATTCTCTGATGTAATGGTTTCACTGGGATTCGGAAAGCTGTAGTGGATCAGACCAGTAGCAGACCACCAGTGACCGTGACCAATTTTTGATGCAAGTTTGGGAAGTGCTTTGGAACTTCTTCTTGGTCCAGCCACTGAGCTGGTCATCGCCATTTGTCACATACAATCCACTTTTCATTGCACATCACAATCCGATCAAGAAATTGTTGTTTCATAGAATAAGAGAAGATGACACTTCAAAGAGACATTTAAAATTTTTTTTATTTTCAGTCAGCTTATGAGGCACCCACTTGATGAGCTTTTCACCTTTCCAATTTCCTTCAAATGCTTAGTGACTGTAGAATGGTTGACATCGAGTTCTTTGGCAACTTCTCTTGTAGTTATAAGAGGATCAATTTCGATGATGGTGCTCAGTTGGGCATTGTTAACTTCTGCTGGCTGGCCACTGAGTTCTTCATCTTCAAGGCTCTCGTCTCCTTTGCAAAACTTCTTGAACCACCACTGCACTGTATGTTCATTAGCAGTTTCTGGGCCAAATGTATTGCTTTGTTGAGAATCGTCTCTGCTGTTTTACAACCCATTATGAATTCGAATATAGAAATCGCTGAAATCTGCTTTTTGTCTAACATCATTTTTATAGTCTAATATAAACAGCAAGTAATGTCATGAGCAAAAAAATATGAAGCGAGAAATATACATTAAAATGATGTATAACATCATCACATTTATTTATGAATGTATTCCAATACCAGGCTTTCCTGGTGGCTCAGATGTAAAGATTTACCTGCAATGCAGGAGAAGCAGGAGATTCAGGTTCAATTCTTGGGTCGGGAAGATCCCCTGGAGAAGGGCATTGCAACCCACTCCAGTATTCTTGCCTGGAGATTCCCATGGACAGCTGAGCCTTGTGGGCTATAGTCCATAGGGTCCCAGAGTCAGACATGACTGAAGTGATTTAGCATATGCATCCAAAAAAACAAGAAATCAATTTTCAAAAAATACTTATTTACTCACTTGACTGCACCAGGTCTTAGTCGCAGCATGCAGGATCTTCAGTTTCTGCATGTGAGCTCTTAGTTGCTGTATGTGGACTCTAGTTCCCTGACCAGGGATTGAATGCCTCCTGCATTGGGAGTTTGGAGTCTTAGCCACTGGACCACCAGGGAAGTCCCTCAAACAATCCAACATAAATACTAGGTAAAAGCTTTAAATAAAATATAATAATATTATACTAACTTTATTTAATAGTATGTGAAGTCACTCAGTCGTGTCTGACTCTTTGCTACTCCGTGGACTGTAGCCTGCCAGGCTCCTCTGTCCATGGGATTCTTCAGGCAAGAATACTCGAGTGGGTTGCCATTTCCTTCTCCAGGGGATCTTCCCAACCCAGGGATCGAACCCAGGTCTCCTGCATTGCAGGCAGACACTTTATCCTCTTAGCCACCAGGGAAGCCCATCAATATTACTTTATTAACTGTGACAAATATACAGTATTAATGTAAAATCTTAATGGGGGAAACTGGGTATGGCATATATGGGAACTCTGTATTACTTTCACAATTTTTCTGTAATCTAAAACTCTTATAAAAAATAAAAACTTTAAATGATAAAAATAAAAGTTGAGCCTCCTCTTAGCCTATGATCTAATCATTTCACCTCAAGTATTTAACCAAGAAAAAAGAAAACATGTATTCATCCAATCATTTCACCTCAAGTATTTAACCAAGAAAAAAGAAAACATGTATTCATACAAAGCCTTGTGCACAAATGTTCATAACAACTTTATTGGTAATATCCAAAAACTGGAAACAACCCAAATATCTATCAACAGGTAAAGGGATGAATACATTTTAGTATTCAACACAATAAAAAAGGAATGAACTATTGATACATGGAACAACATGGATGAATCTTTAAAGAATTATGCTGAGTAAAAAAAAGAATGAATATTGTATGATTGCATTTATATAAAACTCAATACAATACATAAAACACATCAGTGGTTGCCTGGAGATTGGAAGGAAGCTGGGAGTTAAGGCAGAGAGGAATTACAAAGGGCACAAATAAATCTTTCATGTTATTGGAGATGTTCATTATTTGATTGCAACGAGGATTTCCTAGCTGTACACATATGTTAAAATTTCTCAGACTGTAAACTTTAAATATGTGCAGCTTATTACATGTCAATTATACCTAAATATCGGAGAAGGCAATGGCAACCCACTCCAGTATTCTTGCCTGGCAAATCCCATGGACGGAGGAGCCTGGTAGGCTGCAGTCCATGGGGTCACTAGGAGCTGGACACGACTGAAGCGACTTAGCATACCTAAATAGAGGTACTTAAAAAGTATAATGCCTACAATGAATTGAAAAACATCAAATATATTTAAATCCAAGAGTTTATTATGCTATCAAAAAGAGAATAAACACAAACCCATAGCTCATTAACTACTTTTGGAGATTGCCAGCACAGCACTTCATTTTTCTGAAAGCTGGTATATTAAGAGAAGCAATCAAACTTTGGTCTTACCTGTCCTCCATGAATTCTACCTATGGGCAACCAAATTGATAGCAAGTGAAAGTTCTTTAAGAACTTCCAGCTAATGCAGAAATATTGAGAGAAATAGAATTACCACAACTTCAATTCCAAATAAAGTAATTGATTTAGATAAAGATCACAATGGATGCTAAAACCTGAGATGAAAAGCTGATCTGAAACTTTGTTATTAAAGAGTTGAGCTGACCAACACCTAAACCTGCTGATCAACATTAATGTCTTTAAGAAACAACTAGATGTGATGTGATATCTCATGTGATGCAATGGGAATTTCCCAACATCATGTATGAAATATTCTTGCAAAAAAGTCATGTGGAATCTGCTTAAGTCTCCAGATTGTGGTTTCTCGACTTGGGCTTTACTAAACTCTTTTGGGTGGATGATTCCTTTTGTGAGGGGGTGTTTGGTGCCTTTTAAGATATTTAGCAGCATCCTTAGCTAAGTCACATCAATCATGTCCAACCCTTTGCGACCCTATAGACTGTAGCCCACTAGGCTCCTCTGTCTATAGTGTTCTGCAGCAAGAATACTGGAGTGGCTTGCCCTGCCCTTCTCCAGGGGATCTTCTCCACCCAGGGATTGAACCCGCATCTCTTACATCTCATGCGTTGGCAGGTAGGTTCTTTATCCCTAGCGCCACCTACCTACTAGTTATTATTAGCACCCTGGCAAGTTGTGACAATACTTGGGCCACCTGATGCAAAGAGCTGACTCACTGGAAAAGACACTGATGCTGGAAAAGATAGAAGGCAAAAGAAGGTAGCAACAGAGGATCAGATGGTTAGATAGCATCACTGACTCAAAGGACGTGAATTTGAGCAAACTCCAGGACATCATGGAGGACAGAGGAGCCTGGTGTGCTACAGTCCCTGGGGTTGCAAAGAGTTGGACATGACTTTAGCGACTGAAAAACAAGTTGTGACAGTTAAAAAAGGTCTCTAAACATTGCCAAATGGTCCCTGAGGAGTAAGATCAACCCTGGTTGAGAACCACTACTCTAGATCTGACTACTAGTGTGAGTAATAAAGTCCCAAAGAGCAAGTTAAATACCACAGGAATTCAAATGGGTAAACCTACACCGAGATAAACTCTACAAAGCAATACAATTCCTTCAATGACAACAAATTGCAAGGGAACAAATGGAGGGCAATGTGTCAATTAAAAAAGATTTAAGAAACATCCTTAGAGCCAGTGAACTAGTAAGTGCCCCAAAGTTAAATTTTACAGCATATGGATGGAGTGAGACCCTAAGAGACCCAAAACCAACTTTAAGTGTAAGATATGGACCTCTCATGCCATAGAGAACAGCTACTTTCCCAGGATGGGATTAACTGAGGATCCTGGGAGGGAAATACTCCAGTTTGCATCAGAGAAGGGAAAGAAAGGCTCCTCCAAAATGCTAACTTAAAACTAGGACTCAGGTACAGGACAGACTGGTGGTTGCCAGAGTTGATGAGAGGAAGATAAAATGGGTAAAGACAGGCAAAAAGAAAAACTTGCAATTATAAATTAAGTCATGGGGACGTAATGAATAGCGAGTGACTATAGTTAATAATACTGTATTGCAGGTTTGAAAGTTGCCAAAAGAGTAGATCTTAAAAGTTCTCATCATAGAAAAAAATTTTTGTAACTATGTAAGTGCTGAGCCACTTCCCCGATGGCTCAGCAGTTAAAAGAATTTGCCTGCAATGCAGGAGATGCAAGAGACACCAGTTCCATCGCTGGGTTGGGTAGATTTCCTTTAAGAGGGCATGGGAACCCACTCCAGTAATCTTGCCTGGAGAATCCTCATGGACAGAGGAGCCTGGTGGGGTACAGTCCATAAGGGTTGCACAGAGTCGGACACGACAGAAGCGACTGAGCATGCATGGACAGTGTACAAATGTTAATAGATTTATTGTGGTGATCATTTCATAATACATACAAATAGTGAATCATTATGCTATGCACTTGGAACTAATATAATGCTATAAGTTTTACTTCAATTAAAAAAATAAAAGGAACTAGGATTCAAGATTTGTTTCACTGGTTTTTAACCCAGAGAAAAGGCAAAGGGTAGACCATCTCTTGTACAAGCCCTGTCAGCCCAGGCCCAGGAAAGAGGAGGGCTACGTTATGGGTAATAAAGACGCTGAAAGTCAGGAGAACAAGAAAGGCATTGGGTGGATCTTAGAGAAGGAAATGTTAATTTCATGTTTGAGCATAAGGAAAGGGTCATTAGCACAGGCAGCTCCTTTAGCTGATGAGCCTCAGCCTTCAGTGGCCTCTGAGGGGCTGAAATTTTTAAGCAGAGACAAGTAATTCAGAGACAGAAACAGATATCCCAGGAAAATGGTGCATTCCCAAGATCAACAATAGTGAAGGTCTCCTTCCTTCCATGGCCTCCAGGGACCCTGTGTCTCATCCAGCACCAGCCAGGATGCACCAGGAATGCCAGGAAACTCAGGATGCCATCTTCATCTTTAGGGATGTGTATCTCATTGTCAACCAGAAAGCCCTCCTCCAGTCCCTACAGAGTAGACAATTTTGTTCTAAGAAATGTCTCTGTTTAGTTTCAGTGACTCCTTTAAATCTTGGAGAAGCACATCCTCTAATGAAGATTAACTTTGCTTTTCATTGTTGTTGTTCAGTTGCTCAATCATGTCTGACTCTTTGTGACTCCATAGCAGCATGCCAGGCTTCCCTGTCCTTCACCATCTCCCCTGAGGTTGCTCAAACTCAAGTCCGTTGAGTCAGTGATGCCATCCAACCATCTCATCCTCTGTTGTCCTCTTCTCCTCCTGCTTTCAATCTTTCCCAACATCAGGGTCTTTTCTCATGAGTCGGCTCTTCACATCAAGTGGCCAAAGTGTTGGAGCTTCAGTTTCAGCATCAGACCTTCTAATGAATATTCAGGGTTGATTTCCTTTAGGATTGACTGGCTGGATCTCCTTGCAGTCTAAGGGACTCTCCAGAGTCTTCTCCAATATCACTGTTCAAAAGCATCAACTCTTCAGCATTCAGCCTTCTTTATGGTCCAACTCTCACACCCATACATGACTACTGGAAAAAACCATAGCTTTGACTAGATGGGCCTTTGTTGGCAAAGTAATGTCTCTGCTTTTTAATATGCTGTCTAGGTTTGTCATAGCTTTTCATAAGCACTGATATTTATCCTTTGTAAACACATTAAAAAAAAAAAAGGTTCAGAGGAGATTTCTACTTTTCTCCACTGGCCATGAAGGAGTAATAGTGTACAAAATTACACTCCCACAGGACTTCCTTGGTTGGACCAGTGGTTAAGATTCTGTGCTTCCACTGCAGGGGGCACGGGTTTGATCCCTAGTCAGAGAAGTTCTGCATACCTCACAATGTGGCCAAATACAGAAAAAACACCCCCCCCCAAAAAAAAAAGAGATATATTATTCTCCCACTATACACAAGTAGAAAACTGGATAAAATATATGATAGAATTGTTTTATTGTTTTTAGACAGTGACACAGCACAGAATTGTGATTGCTGGGAGAAGAGAAATAAACAAGTAAACCCTGTAACTTTCCAGGCTTTATTCCTGAAGAAGTTTCTAAACTGCAGACTATGAAAGAACAACCCAAATAGAGCTCAGTGGTCTCAAAATTCAAAGAGACTGAGATAGGAGTCTCAGGAGATTGAAGTGAATAGTGTTTGCAAGGCAAGGTCCTGGAGAGGAGGGAACTAGGCAGAGCAAGAATTCCAGAAATATACATAGGAATTGTCCTTGATTCTATGACCAAATAACAATCTACATGTAGTGACATGGTTTTACATGTAGAAAACCCTAAAGCTTCCACACACATACACAAAACTGTTCAGTTGTGTCCGACTTTTTGTGACCCCGTGGATTGGGGCTTGCCAGGTTCCTCTGTCCACAGAATTCTTCAGGCAAGATTACTGGAGTAGGTAGCCCATCCCTTCTCCAGGGGGTCTTCCCAACCCAGGGATTGAGCCCAGGCTTCCCGCATTGCAGGTGGATTCTTTACTGTCTGAGCCACCAGGGAAACCTAAGAATACTGGTGTGGGTAGCCTATCCCTTCTCCAGGGGATCTTCCTGACCCAGGGATCAAACCAGGGTCTCCTACATTGCAGGTGGAGTCTTTACTAGCTAAACTACCAGGGAAACCCACGAAACTGTTAGGACTAACAAATGAATTCAATAAAGCTTCAGGACACAAAGATAACATACAAATTTCAATTGCATTCCTTTACACTAACAGTGAAAAGTCTAAAAAGGAAATTAAGAGAACAACTCTTTCAACAAATGGTTCTGGGAAAAGTGGACAACTCTTTGTCACCCCATGGACTGCAGCACATCAGGCTTCCCTGCCCATCACCATCTCCTGGAGCTTGCTCAAACTCATGTCCACTGAGTCTATCCATTCATTTCATCCTCTGTTGTCCCCTTCTCCTCCTGCCTTCAACCTTCCCAGCATCAGGGTCTTTTTCAACGAGTTGGCTCTTTGAATCAGATGGCCAAAGTATTGGAGCTTTAGCTTCAGCATCAGTTCTTCCAATGAATATTCATGGTTGATTTCCATTAGGATTGACTGGTTTGATCTCCTTGCAGTACAAAGGACTCTCAAGAGTCTACATACAAAAGAACAAAACGGAATCTTTACCTAATACCACATACAAAAATTAACTGAAAATGGGTCTACAGGTGTAAAATCTAAAACAATAAAAGTCTTAGAGGAAAATCGAGGATGAAAGCTTCCAAATATTGGATTTGGCAATAATTTCTTGGCTATGACACCAAAGGCTCAGGTAACAAAAGAAAAGATAGACACATGGCACTTCATGAAAAAAGTTTAAATTTGTACTTTGAAAGACACTATCCACAGAGTAAAGAGGCAATCCACAGAAGGGGAGAAACTATTTACAAATCAAATACATAATAAGGAATTAATATCCAGAACACAGAAATAAATGCTAAAAGTCAGCAACAAAAAGCAAACAACCCAACTTAAAAATGGGCAAAAGACTTGAACATACATTTCTCCAATGAAGACATACAAATGACTAGTGAGCACATGAAGAGATGCTCAACATCTAATCATCAGGGAAATGCAAATCAAAACCACACTGAGATACCAATTCACACCCATTAAGATGACTGCTATCAAAACAAAAGAAACTAGAAAATAGCAAGTGTTGTCAAGGATATGGAGAAACTGCAACCCCCGTGCATTGTTGGTAAGAATGTAAAATGGTATAGCTGCTGTGGAAAACAGCATGGCAGTTCCTCAAAAAAATTAAAAATAGAATTGTAATATTGGTGCAGCAATTCCGCTTCTGGGGATACATTCAGAAGAACTGAAAGCAGAGTCTTGAGATATTTTCATACTCATGTTAATAGTAGCATTATTTACAATAGCTAAAACTTAAAAACAACCTGAGTGTTCATCAACAGATGAATGGATAAACAAGCTGTGATATATACATACAATGGAACATTATTCCACTTTAAAAAGGAAAGAAATTCTTATGCTACAACAGGGAGGAAACTTATGTTAAGTGAAATAAGCTAGTCCTATAAAGATAAATACTTCGTGGTTCCACTTACAAGAAATACTTAAGGTAGTCAAAATTAGAGACAGACATTGGACTGGCAGCTGTCAAGACCTTGGGGGAGGTGAGAACAAAAGAGTTATTCTCCTTTTGTATGGGTTTAGAGCTTCAGTTTTGTAAGCTGAAAACAGTTCTGGAGATGGATGGTGGTGATGGTTTGCACAACAGAATGAATGTACTTAATGCCCTAAACCACATACTTAAAAATGACTAACACCAAGTTTTATGGTATGTGTACTTAATACAATTAAAAAAATAGGATAAAAGACAATTGGCTATTTAAAGCAAAAATATTATTAACATATTGTGTGGTTTAAACCATACGTAGAAATAAGATGTAGAATAACAACTGCACAAAAACGGAGAGGAAGAAATGGAAGCATAGTGTTGTAAAGTTTTTATACAGGAAGTAATAGTACATTATTTGAAGATAAATTCTGATAAGGTAAAGATGAGTATCATAAAACCTAGAGCTATCACAAACAAATGAATAAATGATAACCAAAATCATACACAAAGAGACCTAATTAATAAATGAATAATAGAGATAAAATTGAATCCTAAAAAGTATTCAGGCAATAAAAAGGAAACAAAGAACATAGAGCAGGACGGAGGAGATAAATACAATAGCAAAATCTAAATCCAGTCAGATTAACAATTATATTAAATGTAAATGTTTCAACATTGCAATTAAAAAGCAGAGCATATCCAACTGGATTTAAAAAGCAAGACTCAGGCTTCCTCGGTGGCTCAGTGGTAAAGAATCAGTCTGCCATCGCAGGAGATACAGGGTCAGTTCCTGATCTGGGAAGATCCCACGTGTCACAGAGCACCTAAGCCTGTGTGCTTCAACTATTGAGCCTGTGTTCTAGAGCCCAGGAGCCACAGCTACTGAGCCCAAACTCCAGAGCCCAAGCTCTGCAACAAGAGAAGCCACCGCATTGAGAAGCTCATGCATCAAAACGAGAGAGAAGCCCCTGCTCTCCACACACAAAGAAGATCCAGTGCAGTCAAAAATAAATAATAAATAATTATTTTTAGATAAAGGCAAGACTCAACTGTAAGCTTTCAATAAGAAAATCACTTTAAATGCAAAGGAGGTTTACAGGAAAGGATGAGAAAAGATAATGTCATGAGAAAGCTGAAATGCCTATAAGATCGAACAAAATAGACTTCAAAACAGGGAGCATTATCAAGGATAAAAAGGATTATATCATCCTGGTAAAGCCTTAAATTCATTAGGAGATCTTACAATCCAAAATGTGTATGCACCTAAAAATAATAAAAGCCTCAAAATGATGAGAGACAAAAACATAGAAGTAAAAGAAGACAAAGACAAATCCATAACTACAGTTGGAGATTTGAACACTCCTATCTCAGTAATCAACTGAACAAATATAAAGTAAAGCAGTATGGGGATAAAAGACAAGTGACACTATCCATTAACTTGACTTAATTGACATAAAATTGACATAAAATACGCTCCAGAGTAAGCGTGTGGATATATATTTATTTTTAAGAACTGTAGAATATATTTTCAAGAACTCATGACAGACTGTGTGTATCATGAAATAACCCTCATAGTTTCAAATTATTGAAATCATATAGAATATATTCACTGTAAAAACTTCCAAATATTTGCAAATTAAATAACATACTTCTAAATGACTGAGAAGTCAATGGAAAAACTCATGAGAGAAACTGGAAACTATTTGAATTAAATTAAAATTAAAAATATGTTAAAATTGATAAAATGCAGCTAAAGTAGTGATTAGAAGGAAATTAATAGCATTAAATGTTTACCTTAGAAATTAAGAAAGGTTTGGGGAATTCCCTGGGAGGCAAGTGGTTAGGACTTTGGCTTCCACTGCACAGGGCACATGTTCCGTCCCTGGTGGCGGAACTACGATGCAACAAAACAGAGAATCAAGAAATAGGCTCACATATGTATGATACGTTTATGTTCAACAAAGAATCAAAGCACTTCAGTAGAGGGTAGAGCATATGATCTTTCCAACAGATGAAACTGGGACAGTTGTACACCATATGGAAAAAATTCAGCTTAATTCTTATCTGACTCCTTACATAAAAATTACCTTGGAATAGATCACAGACTGACCTAAGAATAAAAGATAAAACTATAAAACTTCAGGAAGAAAACAGAAGAAAAACTGCTACCTTGATGTAGGGCAAAGATTTTAAAAATAGGTCACAAAAGGCAAGAACCATAAAAGAAAAATTTTGCTAAACTGAACTTCATAAAAATTAAAAAGTTATGTATTTTAAAAGACACAGTTACAAAAGTGAAAATGCGATGGGAAAATATTCACAGCACATACGTCTATTGAGTAGTAGTGTTGGTCACTCAGTCATGTGTGGCTCTTTGCAACCCCACGGACTGTAGCCCACCTGACTCCTCTGTCCATGGGATTCTCCAGGCAAGAATACAGGAGCGGGTTGCTATTCCCTTCTCCAGAGCATTTTCCCAACCCAGGAACTGAACCTGGGTCTCCTGCACTGCAGGCAGATTCTTTACTGTATGAGCTACAGGGAAGTTCCATATCTACTGAAGGACTTGAATTTAGAGTAAACATAAAGAACTCGTAATTCAACAATAGGAAAACAATCTAATAATAAAATGGACAAAAGATTTGAACAGACACTTCACAAGAGAAGCTACACAAACAGCTAATGAGTACATTAAAATGAGCAACATTATTTTTTGTCAGGAAAATACAAATGAAAACCATAATGACGTATGTTCCTTCTATTCCTACTTTCTGGAGAGTTTTTATCATAAATGGATGTTGAATTTTGTCAAAGGCCTTCTCTGCATCTATTGAGATAATCATATGGCTTTTATTTTTCAATTTGTTAATGTGGTGAATTACATTGATTGATTTGCGGATATTGAAGAATCCTTGCATCCCTGGGATAAAGCCCACTTGGTCATGGTGTATGATCTTTTTAATGTGTTGTTGGATTCTGATTGCTAGAATTTTGTTAAGGATTTTTGCATCTATGTTCATCAGTGATATTGGCCTGTAGTTTTCTTTTTTGGTGACATCTTTGTCAGGTTTTGGTATTAGGGTGATGGTGGCCTCATAGAATGAGTTTGGAAGTTTACCTTCCTCTGCAATTTTCTGGAAGAGTCTCAGTAGGATAGGTGTTAGTTTTGTTAATGTGGTGAATTACATTGATTGATTTGTGGATATTGAAGAATCCTTGCATCCCTGGGATAAAGCCCACTTGGTCATGGTGTATGATCTTTTTAATGTGTTGTTGGATTCTGATTGCTAGAATTTTGTTAAGGATTTTTGCATCTATGTTCATCAGTGATATTGGCCTGTAGTTTTCTTTTTTGGTGACATCTTTGTCAGGTTTTGGTATTAGGGTGATGGTGGCCTCATAGAATGAGTTTGGAAGTTTACCTTCCTCTGCAATTTTCTGGAAGAGTCTCAGTAGGATAGGTGTTAGTTCTTCTCTAAATTTTTGGTAGAATTCAGCTGTGAAGCCGTCTGGACCTGGGCTTTTGTTTGCTGGAAAGCACACGTCTTTTAAAGGGAGCAATAAGGCAGACACTCCTTTCACTGACAAAGTACAGAATAATTATGGAAGAAGCAGGAAGACAGCAAAAATACACTTTATGGAAAAAATGTTTATGTCAAGAAAATTTCTAAGTGAGTTTAATGCTTTGTAAGACAAAAAATCAAGCTGTAAGTTTTATGCTTTTTACTCAGTTTCAAATTTAAACATTAATAGTACATGATTTTATCATGTATAATTACTGAGTGACAGTCACATACAGATTTATTCAGTACCGTTGGATGAAAAAGAGCTCCAACAGACATTCACTAATATTAAAACCACACTTAGGTATTAGAGTCTTAATCAAGAAATGATCACCTTTCTCATGAATACTGTTGTTGATGGTGCAAGTTGTCAAAGATGTGAAGAAATACTATTTTGAATAGCAAGTTGTGTTTCTAAGTTAAAAAAGTGATAGTTTCATCTGCCACATTTTGACTAACTTTGCTTGATCTAGGCCTGTGTTTTCCTGCATGGCCATTGTACCAACTGAGGCAGGGACATGGTGGAGAAGGAACAAGGGGGAGCACGTGCCTCGTGTCTGTTTCTCCAACACACAAGCAAGCCCTTACGGCTTCCAGGCCCATGCATTTGCTTTTCTCTCTCCCTGAAATGCCCCATTCCCAGCACTTCACGGGACCAGCTCATTGTCATCCTTTAAGTTCTTCCTGGAGAACCCCATGGCCAGAGGAGCCTGGCAGGCTACAGTTCATAGGGTCACAAAGAGTCAGATATGGCTAAAGCGACTTAGTACATACATACATATGTAAGTTCTTGCTCTAGTGTTTTCCTCAGAGAGGCACTCCCTGACCACTCTCAGTCTACAGTGGCTGCGTTAGTGGCCCTCCACCTCATCACATTCAACTGTTCAGTTGTCTATTCTCTGTTAACTTGTTAATTGTCTATTTCCTTCATTTGAATGGAAGCTCTCTGAGGCCAAGGACTCTCTGTCTCAAGCGTCAGCACATAGTGGGCACCCAATAAATATTTGAAGAAGAAATGAATAAATGTATGAACTTACCACTTCTATTTATAAAACACTTTAAGTGCACACAATGTGAAGAATCAGCATAAAGCTATTTCTAAACCTAGACTCCCAAACCCTAGACTCTCCAGCTTCTCTGGAGACAGAAGGCAATTAGTTGCAATCTTGCAGGTTCTTTGGCTATTTCTTTGCATTTCCGTTGGTGATGGGATAGTTATACAGTAGAGAGCAGCTCAGACAACATGGGTTTGGCTCACATGAGAAACTCAGGTGGAAATAAAAGGGTTGCTTCTCTGCTGTTTCTGGCAGAGTTCACATAAGGTACTATGCCATAACTCATAGTGACATTTAATAGTCTGTAGTCAACTCTGTAGACACCTCAGAGGTTGAAAAACCAGAAGATGTGCTACAGAAGGTTAAAGTGCAGTACCTGTGATATCAGCCTTTTATTCAAAGTGTCTAAAGCATCTAAATACAATCATAGTAGTTTTTTCTTTTTGCTACATTAATTCTCATAGTAATTAATATTCATTATATAAAACTGAAAAAAATTCCCCAAAGCATTAAGATATCCAAAGAAGACTATCATAACATGTTTCCATAATGCAGTGTGACTTTGCAATGAGAACATCTAAATTTCAATACCATTTTGGCTACTTATTGGTTTTGTGATTAGGACAGATTGCAAATGGTCACAAATTTTTCCCATCCCTATATGCAAGCCCCCCTGCAACATGACTATGCCACTCTTATAATCAAGAGGTGGGAGCTATTTCTCCACCCCTTGAATAAGATCTTGGTCCAGCATGGTTTACTTTACATAACCAATAGGACATTATCAAACATAACACCAGCAGAAACTTGAAAAATGCTTGGGTATCTGGATTTGGCCACTCATAGGAATTCCTCTACCACCATGTCAACAGGCCTAGGTTGGCGTCCTGGAGGATTAGTGACCACTCAGAGTGAGGACCAGCTGTCCCACAGTCCCAGTGAATGCCCAGAGGTGAGAGTGTGGCCATCCTTGACCATTCAGCCCATGCCAGGTCATCTCAGTCCAGAAGAATCACAGACAAGCCAAAGAATTATGCCAAATAGTGTTCATTGTTTTAAACCACATATATTTTGGTAGCAGAAACTAACTACTACAATGATTCTGGGCAAATCACTTAATCTCTTTAAGCCTCAGTTACCTAATCTGTAGAAAAAAGATAAAACATACTTCCCATAGGCTTTGCTTCAAATAATAAGAATAAATCTACCTAAAGAAACAAAAGACCTATATATAGAAAACTATAAAACACTGATGAAGGAAATCAAAGACAACACAAAGAAATGGAGAAATATGCCATGTTCATGGATTGGAAGAATCAATATCGTGAAAATGAGTATACTACCCAAAGCAATCTATAGATTCAATGCAATCCCTATCAAGCTACCATCAGTATTTTTCACAGAACTAGAACAAATAGTTTCACAATTTGTATGGAAATACCAAAAAACCTCAAATAGCCAAAGCAATCTTGAGAAAGAATAGTGAGTGATAGTGAAGTCGTGCAGTCGTGTCCTACTCTTTGCAACCCCGTGGACTGTAGTCTACCAGGCTGCTCCATCCATGGGATTCTCCAGGCAAGAATACTGGAGTGACTTACCATTTCCTTCTCCAGGGGATCTTTCCAACCCAGGGATCGAACCCAGGTCTCCCACATTGGAGGCAGACGCTTTAACCTCTGAGCCACAAGGGAAGCCCCAGAAAGAAGAATGGAACTGGAGAAATAAACCTGCTTGACTTCAGACTATACTACAAAGCTACAGTCATCAAGACAGTATTGTACTGGCACAAAGACAGAAATATAGATCAATGGAACAAAATAGAAAGCACAGAGATAAATCCATGTACCTATAGACACCTTATCTTTGACAAAGGGGACAAGAATATACAATGGAGAAAAGACAATATCTTTAACAAGTGGTGCCGGGAAAACTGGTCAACCACCTGTAAAAGAATGAAACTAGAACACTTTCTAACACCATACACAAAAACAAACTCAAAATGGATGAAAGATTTAAATGTAAGACCAGGAACTATAAAACTCCTAGAGGAAAACATAGGCAAAACACTCTCTGACATCAATCACAGTAGGATCCTCTATGACCCACCTGCCAGAGTAATGGAAATAAAAGCAAAAATAAACAAATGGGACCTAATTAAACTTAAAAGCTTTTGCACAATGAAGGAAACTATAAGCAAGGTGAAAAGACAGCCTTCAGAATGGGAGAAAATAATAGCAAATGAAGCTACTGACAAAGAATTAATCTCAAAAATATACAAGCAGCTCATGCAGCTCAATTCCAGAAAAATAAATGACCCAATCAAAAAATGGGCCAAAGAACTAAACAAACATTTCTCCAAAGAAGACATATAGATGGCTAACAAACACATGAAAAGATGCTCAGCATCACTCATTACCAGAAAAATGCAAATCAAAACCACGAGGTACCATCTCACACCAATCAGAATGGCTGCTATGGAAGAGTCTATAAGCAACAAATTCTGGAGAGGGTGTAGAGAAAAGGGAACCCTCACACTATTGGTGGGAATGCAAACAAGTACAGCCACTATGGAGAACAGTGTGGAGATTCCTTAAAAAACTGGAAATAGAACTGCCATATGACCCAGCAATCCCACTGCTGGGCATACACACCAAAGAAACCAGAATTGAAAGAGACACATGTACCCCAATGTTCATTGCAGCACTGTTTACAATAGCNTCTACAAGCAATAAATGCTGGAGAGGGTGTGGAGAAAAGGGAACCCTCTTACACTGTTGGTGGGAATGCAAACTAGTACAGCCACTATGGAGAACAGTGTGGAGATTCTTTAAAAAACTGGAAATAGAACTGCCATATGACCCAGCAATCCCACTGCTGGGCATACACACCAAAGAAACCAGAATTGAAAGAGACACATGTACCCCAATGTTCATTGCAGCACTGTTTACAATAGCTAGGACATGGAAGCAACCTAGATGTCCATCAGCAGACAAATGGATAAGAAAGCTGAGGTACATATGAGGTGAGGTGAGGTGAAGTCGCTCAGTTGTGTCCGACTCTTTGCGATCCCGTGGATTGTAGCCTACCAAGCTTCTCATCTATGGGATTCTCCAGGCAAGAATACTGGAGTGGGTTACCATTTCCTTCTCCAGGGGATCTTCCCAACCCAGGGATCAAACCCAGGTCTACTCGCATTGGAGGCAGACGCTTTAACCTCTGAGCCACCAGGGAAGCCCGAGGTACATATACACAATGCAATATTACTCAGCTATTAAAAAGAATGCATATGAATCAGTTCTAATGAGGTGGATGAAACTGGAGCCTATTTTACAGAGTGAAGTAAATCAGAAAGAAAAACACCAATACAGTATATTAATGCATATATATGGAATTGAGAAAGATGGTAACAATGACCCTATATGTGAGACAGCTAAAGAGACACACGTATAAAGACTTTTGGACTCTGTGGGAGAAGGCAAGGGTGGGATGATTTGGGAGGATAGCATTGGAACATGTATATTACCATATATGAAACAGATCACCAGTCCAAGTTCAATGCATGAAACAGGGCACTCAAAGTCGGTGTACTGGGACAACCCTGAGGGATGGGATGGGGAAGGATGTGGGAGGGGGCTTCAGGATGGGGGACACATGTACACCCATGGCTGATTCATGTCAATGTATGGCAAAAACCCCTACAATAGTGTAAAGTAATTAGCCTCCAATTAAAATAAATAAATTAATTTTAAAAATATATAAATAATATAAAAATGAAATGAGAAAATCTCTGAAAAGATTTGACATCATTCTTGGCACATCAGTTCAGTTCAGTTCAATTGCTTAGTCGTGTCTAACTCTGTGTGACCCCATGAATCGCAGCACGCCAGGGCTCCCTGTCCATCACCATCTCCTGGATTTCACTCAGACTCACATCCATCGAGTCAGTGATGCCATCTAGGCATCTCATCCTCTGTCGTCCCCTTCTTCTCCTGCCCCCAATCCCTCCCAGCATCAGAGTCTTTTTCAATGAGTCAACTCTTCGCATGAGGTGGCCAAAGTACTGGAGTTTCAGCTTTAGCATCATTCCTTCCAAAGAAATCCCAGGGCTGATCTCCTTCAGAATGGATTGGTTGGATCTCCTTGCAATCCAAGGGACTCTCAAGAGTCTTCTCCAATACCACAGTCAGTTCAAAAGCATCAATTCTTCGGCGCTTAGCCTTCTTCACAGTCCAACTCTCACATCCATACATGACCACAGGAAAAACCATAGCCTTGACTAGACAGAACTTAGTTGGCAAAGTAATGTCTCTGCTTTTGAATATGCTATCTAGGTTGGTCAAAACTTTTCTAACTTTCCTGGCATATAGTAAGTGCTAAATACATTTTTATTGATTTCTTCCAAGCTTCTTAGAAAATGAAGACTGCACTCTATTATTTTCTGTTCTGCATTGTTGATATAATATTATACTATACTGTGTGTTTGGAGAAGGCAATGGCACCCCACTCCAGTACCCTTGCCTGGAAAATCCCATGGATGGAGGAGCCTTGTGGGCTGCAGTCCATGGGGTCGCTAAGAGTTGGACACGACTGAGCGACTTCACTTTTACTTCTCACTTTCATGCCTTGGAGAAGGAAATCGAAACCCACTCCAGTGTTCTTGCCTGGAGAATCCCAGGGACAGGAGAGCCTGGTGGGCTGCTGTCTCTGGGGTCGCACAGAGTCAGACACGACTGAAGCGACTTAGCAGCAGCAGCAGCAGCATACTGTGTGTTTAGTCACTCATTCATGCCCAACTCTTTGTGACCCCATGGACTGCAGCCCACCAGGCTTCTCTGTCCATGAGGATTCTCCAGGCAAGAATACTGGAGTGGGTTGCCATGCCCTCCTCCAGGGGATCGCCCCAACCCAGGGATCTAACTCAGGTCTCCCGCATTGCAGGTAAATTCTTTACCAACTGAGCCACTGGGAAAGCCCTAATATTATATTACCTAATATTTATCCACAACATAAAACCATTTCCCCATTTATTATTACTTAGGGTGCTTCAAATTTTTAAATTTTTCTTAATAACCTCATCAGGATCTCATAGAAGCACCCCCTTTGCCATATTGAAATGGAAGATGGCTTTTCCAGGGCATTTGGGAACTTCCATGAAGCTGCTTCAAGGAAAAATAAGGAAGAGTATTCCCATGGAGCAAACTGAAAACTTCTAGTTTATCCAAGAGACCAGTTTGTTTTTAGCAGTCAGTTTGAGAGATCCCCAGGGCCTAAAAGTGATGCTCTGAGCAGACCTATGCTCTTTCTGGCAAAGAAGTCCCTTGGTGCTTCATATCACGTGTTTTTGTTCTGAGAATAAGAAGATCCTGCTTATGGCAACTCTAGAATAAAGAGGGCTGTTTCCCAAAGTACTGGAGATGGCTCTACAGATTTTTAGAAAGCCCTTCCCTGGGATGAGGTCTGTATCATCCTCCAAGCAGACTCTCGCAGTTGTCAGAACCCCTGACAGATGCCTGCAGATCCTTGTTGGTCAGTAGCTCAGAGGCTGAGTGGCTGGGGCTAAAAGTCACAGCCACAGCATACCAGGCACGCTAACTTCCTGTGGTGATTCTAGTGACCACACTTTCAGAGGTCCTGTTGGAAGACTAGCTCCTCTGGTGTAGGCAGTTGTCTTAAAGAGTTCCAGAATATGCACTTCAGCTCTGGAACCTCATAAAGAGCTTCCTGAGTTTTGAAGCCGCAGGAAATAATCAACTGTTGTCCAGAAAAGAAAAAAGATGAGGATCCCCATAAGGAATAGAAAACTGTGAGCTTCATGACAAAGACCAAACAAGCTGGAGATTATTTCTGGTGTGTGTCTCTAGCCTTAGGATTAAAGATAATAGGGATGATGAAACAAAATCAGACATTCCATGCATTTATGAATTGGTAAGCCTTTTCTTACCACAGTCTGTGCTAAATCATTTTAATGTCTACTTCTTAGCAACTTGTTATGCATTCCAGCCATGCTATCTGCTTTGACCCACTTTCCTTACTTTGTAAGGGAAAAAACTGCAGGAACTAGACTCAGTCAATATCCAAGTTCTAACCAGTTATCAAGCTGGCCGAACCACAGTTTCTGCCCCCAATTTTTGCCTCAGACCATCAAGAAAAATACATTCTTATTCTTCTTATTCTTATTTATGTATTGCTGTCTTTCTGTATGCTTTATAGAATTTTGTTGCTAAATCCAGTACAGTGAAAACAGATGACAATGGATTTACTCAGCAACTGCTTTTCTTAGTTCTCTGTAGAGAGGAACTCCTCCAGAAATATCAACATGCTTGCCTAGGTCACAAATCCAATGACACAACTTTTACTGTCAGTCTTAAGGCTGAATGTCCACTTACTTGAGCAACAGATACATATGTTGATATGTTCATTTTATTTGGAAATTATCCTATGCCTATTTTCAAAAAATACCCAAGGCAACTTACAATGAGAGATGTATAAGACAGTGCAAGCAAGAAACAACAGAAAGGAGATATCAAGAACCATGCCAAGAGAGGAGAGGTATACACATTACAGCTATACTAAGATGGGGGCATGTGGATGCTGTGTGCTAAGTCGCTTCAGTCATATCCGACTCATTGCAACCTTATGGACTGTAGCCTGCCAGGCTACATGTTAACTTTATCTCTGACAGCACAGGAAACATTGTGATCTGTTGGAATAGTCAAAGATTTGGATTAAGACAAATAGAGTTCAGATCACTTAATGGGAAAATTCAGGTAAGTTACCAACTCTTTTGAATTCCAGTTTTTTCTATCCCAACACTTATGACAGGCATGACATAGAATTGTTATGAGGAGTAAAATGACAACACAGATGTAATAAAAAATAAATACAAGGGTGATAACCATGTACCATGTGCCAGGCACTTTGCACATATCACTTCCTCTGACAAGGATTCTATGATTCTTGACTACTACTCCAGTTTTCAATCATTTGAAAAGTGACACATAGAAAGTTTAATGAGATGTCAAAGGTCACAAACAAGTACAAACAAAGTCAGTATTTGGAGCTGGGGATCTGGCTCTAAAGTCCGTGCTCTTATCCCTTCTTCTATACTGTCTCTCATTAACTCAAATGAGATAGTGCAATAAAGGAATGGGAGGTATTCCCATCACTCTGTTCAGTTTCCTGGTAGCCAAAGAGGGAAATATTTTATATATAATAAATATATAGTATATACATTGTAGTATAAATCATAATAAAACAAACTACCCTTAGGCAGGCTTTCCCCCATGGCTCAGCAGTAAAAATCTGCCTGCAATGCAGGAAATGCAGGAGACCTGGGTTCAATCCCTGGGTCAGGAAGATCCCCTGGAGAATGGAATGGTTACCCACTCCAGCATTCTTTCCTGGAGAATCTCATGGACAGTGGAGCCTGGCAGGCTACAGCCATGGAGTCACACAGAGTAGGACACAGCTGAAGCGACTTGGCATGGACGCTTGCATGCACACACCCTTAGGAAAGACCTCACTGCCGATACTGGTATTCAGTTACTATATCCTGGGATGCTTGATCACCAAATAGAGTCCTGGCTCCTAACCTTGACCTAGTAAAGATGTATCTTTGGGCAAGGTGGTGGTGTGATGACCTGAACCAACAAGTTCCACGGGAGATTCTTGAATTGCTAAAGACTGTCAACCCCTGAGCTCTGCCTTTTCCCAAAACTTGATCTCGTTGGTGAGTTGAAATGCAAGTGGGCTAATCCATACCCACAGCTTCACTTACTGAAAATTATCTTCCTCAACTTCTTCACCCACCAGACTTCCCCAGGGGATGTCCATTACCTATTCTGGCTGCTGGTCAGACAACATGCATCAGCAAAAATCTGCCATCATTTAAGTTACTTTGGGGCATAGAATTAGGTTATTTGGGGAGAAGGAAATTTAACAATTTCCACCATATCTTTAAACAAGAAATCCTCTCACCAGAAAGGGGATGACTCAGCACTGCCTGAAGCCATCAAGAGCCAACACCAAGGGAGTAGTCTACAGACAGCTGTAACACCAAGGTGAGAGATTTAAGCATCGTTTATTCTGAACCAGAGGCCTGTACTATGAACTTGAAGATTTCCTAAGTCCTAAAGGTAAAAGCAAATAGTTCATCCACTGTTTCAACTTACAGAATCTGGCTTTCAGGATATCTGTGTCCAAAGGAATATAGCTGAAAGAAACTGAGTCAGCTCTTTCTCTTAAGAAATCACTCAAAGGGAATGGGAACAGCTGTACTTTATGCAACTCTGGACAATATGGTCACCAGGGACACTGCTAAGCAGTGGACCTTATAAATATCTCTAGTTCAAAGAGAAAACTGAGCCCCACCCCAACATATGCACACACACACATACTAACATTTACACACATACACACACCGAGTACTGTGGTCAATTTAACCTTTAAAATATTAAAAGTGGACAGTGGTTTTAAAAGCTGTTGTGCATTTTGAATTTATAGCAAAAAAGGCTGCTACTTTAAAAGTTACCAGCAAGTATAGGTCACCCATTAAGATCTGCTTCACACCTTAAGCGCAAGGTTATCCAACCTAACACAGTGGGTAAAAAAAAAAAAAAAAAAAAAAACAACAACTGCCTGCCAATACAGGACAAATAAGAGACACAGTTTCATAGCTGGGTTGTGAAGATTCCCCTGGAGAAGGAAATGGAAACCCATTCCAGTATTCTTACCTGGAGGATCCCATAGACAGGGGAACCTGAAGGGCTACTGTCCATGGGGTTGCAAAGAGTCGGACAAGACTGAAGTGACTGAGCATGGCACATATAATCTCTAGGAAGATTCTTTATCAGTTCTTGGTATTGTAAGAAAAACAACTTAGTCTAGATATTTTCCTTAATTATGCTGAGCATAGAGTTATATTTGAGGGATAACTATGTAAACTCTAAAGACTTTTTTTTAATGTAGAAAAATAAGAGAAAATGCCTTCATCATAAAATATCACCAGCAGACTTGAAATACAAAAATCCATTAGCAACTTGGCAAAAAAAAAAAAAAAACACACTAGATTTCAATACCATACCCTTTACATTTTAAGTGAAACTATTTTGTGTTTTTCAATATTTAATTTGCTTTTGTGACTATTCTTTCCTTCTGATATCTCTCCCTTTTTCTCCATTCCACCTCTACTGTGTGTGACATTAAAGAGAATGAAAATTAGAGTTTTTACATCAAAACTGAGACACAACCATAAGGGAAATTTCCATTGTATCTATTATATATCAAAATTGTCTCTTATACTCTCTCCATACTTGGTGACATCCACTCATTCAACAACTCATTATACTTAGTGGCTATCTCAACAAATATTCACTGAGCACTTACCACGTGGCAAGCAGTGTGCTAGATACTAGAGGTGGAACAGAAAACTCTTTCCCCACAAGATCACTAAAAAAAAAAAAAAAACACACTAGATTTCAATACCATACCCTTTACATTTTAAGTGAAACTATTTTGTGTTTTTCAATATTTAATTTGCTTTTGTGACTATTCTTTCCTTCTGATATCTCTCCCTTTTTCTCCATTCCACCTCTACTGTGTGTGACATTAAAGAGAATGAAAATTAGAGTTTTTACATCAAAACTGAGACACAACCATAAGGGAAATTTCCATTGTATCTATTATATATCAAAATTGTCTCTTATACTCTCTCCATACTTGGTGACATCCACTCATTCAACAACTCATTATACTTAGTGGCTATCTCAACAAATATTCACTGAGCACTTACCACGTGGCAAGCAGTGTGCTAGATACTAGAGGTGGAACAGAAAACTCTTTCCCCACAAGATCACAGAGGTCATAGACATTAAATGATCACACATTAATAAGTTCATGGAGATTATGATTCGGATCATGAAGCCAAGTATAGATCAGTTCTTTTAATGATAACACCACTTGATGCAGAAACACGGACTTGATCCTAGGTTTGTGGGCAACTACTCTAGGGTTTTCTAGGGTTCTCCTCTAGAAATGAGGTAAGATCTTTCATAAATGGTAATTGGGGCCATGCTGAGGAGAAAGGCTTTAAGTGAGGCAAGGATAGATGCTGAATGACCAATGAGGAATCTGTTTCAGTATTATTATCCAACAAATACCATTTTCCAGGAGACACATGATTGTGGCCTGGTCTAGAGAGGCAACAGTAGAGATGGTGAGAGTGAAGCAATGATGACAACAATAACCAGGACTCCCATTTGCAGTGCCATCCTCTGTGCTTAGACATTGCCAATGACTGACTCATTTCAGTCTCACAGTCCTGATAATGAGGCACTATTTTCATCTCAATTTTATTATCAAGGAAACTGGGGCACAAGGAGGTTCAGTAAGCTGTTTGAGGCCATAAACCTAGCACTTAGCAGCAATAAGAACTCATAAAACCAGTCTCCAAAGCTCAAACCCTTAACCACTCTATGAACCAATCTAAATTAAATTCTAGTTTAATTTCTAAATTAAATTAGATCTTCTTCTGAATGCTCAGTCAGCTCCCTGGTTTTCATGGTCCTGGCAATTTATTCCCTGCCCACTCCTTCCACTACTATTCAACAGGTTAAATATTTTATTTTCTTATGTATCAGTTCAAGAGGGTACCTTCAGTGGGAATTCTACCTTGTTCTTTATTTTCTATCCTCTTCCTAGCCTCAAAAATGAATGTGTATTGAAATTGCATGTGTTGACATATTCTGAAAATTGGCCTGGAATTTCTTCACATGAAATTCTTTTCTGCACAAACCAGGGTCATAGAACAGAGCTCAGGTGTGAATTCTGATGCTTCTATTCGAAAAGATTTGTTAATGTTTAGAACAAATATGATTCATCAAATTACAAGAGATAAGGAAGGACACTACATAATGATCAAAGGATCAATCCAAGAGGAAGACATAATAATTGTACATGTCTATGCACCCAACATAGCAGCACATGAATACATAAGACAAACACTAACAGACATAAAAGGAGAAATTGACAGTAACACAATAATAGTAGGAAACTTTAATACCCCACTCACACCGATGGACAGATGATCAAAACAGAAAATTAATAAGGAAACAAAAGTCTTAAATTATACATTAGATGAGATGGATCTAATGAGATTATATTGATATCTTCAGGACATTCCATCCAAAAGCAGAATAATACACCTTCTTCTCAAGTGCACATGGAACATTCTCCAGGATAGACCACATCTTGGGTCACAAATCAAACCTCAGTAAATTTAAGAAAACTGAAATTGTTTCAAGCATCTTCTCTGACCACAATGCAATGAGACTAGATATCAATTACAAGAAGAAAAAAAAAACTGTAAGAAACACAAACACATGGAGACTAAACAACACATTTCTAAATAACCAACAGGTTACTGAAGAAATCAAAAGAGAAATCAAAAAATTTCTAGAAACAAATGACAATGAAAACATGACAACTCAAAACCTATGGGATGCAGCAAAAGCAGTTCTAAGAGTGAAGTTTATAGCAATATAATCATACCTCAATAAACAAACAAACAACAACAACAAAAAATCTAATAGACAACCTTGGAGAAGGCAATGGCACCCCACTCCAGTACTCTTGCCTGGAAAATCCCATGGACAGAGAAGCCTGGAAGGCTGCAGTCCATGGGGTCGCTGAGGGTCAGACACGACTGAGCAACTTCACTTTCACTTTTCACTTTCACGCATTGGAGAAGGAAATGGCAACCCACTCCAGTGTTCTTGCCTGGAGAATCCCAGGGACGGGGGAGCCTAGTGGGCTGCCATCTCTGGGGTCACACAGAGTCAGACACAACTGAAGCGACTTAGCAGCAGCAGCAGCAGCAATAGACAACCTAACTTTACACCTAAAACAACTGGAAAAAGAAGAACAAAAAAACCCCAAAATTAATAGAAGGAAAGAAATCATAAACATCCAAGCAGAAATAAATGAAAAAATGAAGAAACAATAGTAAAGATTAATAAAACTAAAAACTGGTTCTTCAAGAAGATAAACAAAATTGACAAACCTTTAGGTAGACTCATCAAGAAACAAAGAGAGAAGAATCAAATCAACAAAATTAGAAATGAAAAAAAGAGGTTACAACAGATAATGCAGAAATACAAAGGATTATAAGAAAGGATTATGAATAACTACATGGCAAGAAAACAGATAACCTGGAATAAGTGGACAGATTCTTAGAAAAGTTCAATCTTCCAAGACTGAACCAGGAAGAAATAGAAATTATAAACAATCCAATTACAAGCACTAAAATTGAAGTTGTGATCAAAAACCACCCGAAAAACAAAAGCCCAGGTCCAGACAGCTTCACAGGAGAATTCTATCTAGTATTTAGAGAACTAATGCCTATCCTTCTAAAACTCTTTCAAAAAATTGCAGGGGAAGAACACTTCCAAATTCATTCTACAAGGCCACCATCACCCTGATACCAAAACCAGGCAAAAACAACACAAAAAAGAAAAGTACAGGCCAATATCACTGATGAAAGTGAAAGTGAAGTCGCTCAGTCATGTCCGACTCTTTGCGACCCCATGGACTGTAGCATATCAGGCTTCTCCGTCCATGGGATTTTCCAGGAAAGAGTACTGGAGTGGGTTGCCATTTCCTTCTCCAGGGGATCTTCCCGACCCAGGGATTGAACCCAGGTCTCCTGCATTGTAGGCAGACTCTTTACCCTCTGAGCTACCAGGGAAGCACATAGATGCAAAAATCCTCAACAAAATTTTAGCAAACAGAATTCACCAACATATCAAAAAGCTCATGCACTATGATCAAGCTGGGTTTACTCTAGGGATGCAAGAATTCTTCAATACATGCAAATCAATCAATGTAATACACCATATTAACAAATTGAAAGATAAAAACCATATGATAATCTCAATAGATAGAGAAAAAGCCTTTGACAAAATTCAGCACCCTTTTATGAACAAGAGTCTTCAAAAAACTGGCATAGAAGGAACCTACCTCAACATAGTAAAGGCCATATATGTAAGCCAACAGCAAACACTATTCTCAATGGTGAAAAACTGAAAGCATTCCTCCTGAGATCAGGAACAAGACAAGGGTGTCTACTTCTACCACTATTATTCAACATAGTTCTTGAAGTGCTAGCTACAGCAATCAGAGAAGAAAAAGAAATAAAAGGGATCCAGACTGGAAAAGAAGTAAATCTCTCACTGTTTGCAGATGACATGATACTGTATATAGAAAACCCCAAATATAGTATCAGAAAATTACTAGAACTAATCAGTGAATTTAGCAAAGTTTCAGGATACAAAATCAATACACAGAAATCATTTGCATTTCTATATACTAACAATGAAAAATCAGAAAAAGAAATTAAGGAATCAACCCCATTCACCATTGCAACAAAAAGAATTAAATAGCTAGGAATTAATCTAACTAAAGAGACAAATGAACTGTGCACAGAAAATTATAAGACACTAATGAAAGAAATCAAAGATGACATGGACCACATCCTTGTCTATCTCAATGAAACTAAGCCATGCCGTGTGGGGCCACCCAAGACACATGGGTAATGGTGGAGAGGTCTGACAGAATGCAGTCCACTGGAGAAGGGAATGGCAAACCACTTCAGTATTCTTGCTTTGAGAACCCCATGAACAGTATGAAAAGGCAAAATGATAGGATACTGAAAGATGAACTTCCCAGGTCAGTAGGTGCCCAATATGCTACTGGAGATCAGTGGAGAAATAACTCCAGAAGAATGGAGAAATAACTCCAGAAGGGATGGAGCCAAAGCAAAAACAATACCCAGTTGTGGATGTGACTGGTGATAGAAGCAAGGTCCGAGGTTGTAAAGAGCAATATTGCATAGGAACCTGGAATGATAGGTCCATGAATCAAGGCGAATTGCAAGTAGTCAAACAGGAGATGGCAAGAGTGGACATCGACATTCTAGGAACCAGCGAACTAAAATGGACTGGAATGGGTGAATTTAACTCAGATAACCATTATATCTACTAATGTGGGCAGGAATCCCTTAGAAGGAATGGAGTAGCCATCATGGTCAACAAAAGAGTCCGAAATGCAGTACTTGGATGCAATCTCAAAAACGACAGAATGATCTCTGTTCGTCTCCAAGGCAAACCATTCAATATCACAGTTATCCAAGTCTATGCCCCAACCAGTAATGCTGAAGAAGCTGAAGTTGAACGGTTTTATGAAGACCTACAAGACCTTTTAGAACTAACACCCAAAAAAGATGTCCTTTTCATTATAGGGGACTGGAATGCAAAAGTCAGAAGTCAAGAAACACCTGGGGTAACAGGCAAATTTGGCCTTGGAATACGGAATGAAGCAAGGCAAAGGCTAACAGAGTTTTGCCAAGAGAACACACTGGTCATAGCAAACACCCTCTTCCAACAACACTTGTAGACAAGACTCTACACATGGACATCACCAGATGGTCAACACCAAAATCAGATTGATTATATTCTTTGCAGCCAAAGATGGAGAAGCTCTATACAGTCAACAAAAACAAGACCAGGAGCTGACTGTGGCTCAGATCATGAACTCCTTATT
>SJYT01080335.1:637370-660581 GCA_006410635.1 Cephalophus harveyi | reverse complement strand
TGGGCTCCAAAATCACTGCAGATGCTGACTGAAGCCATGAAATTAAAAGATGCTTACTCCTTGGAAGGAAAGTTATGACCAACCTAGATAGCATATTCAAAAGCAGAGACATTACTTTGCCAACAAAGGTCCATCTAGTCAAGATTATTTTTCCAGTAGTCATATATGGATGTGAGAGTTGAACTGTGAAGAAAGCTGAGCGCTGAAGAATTGATGCTTTTGAACTGTGGTGTTGGAGAAGACTCTTGAGAGTCCCATGGACTGGAAGGAGATCCAACCAGTCCATTCTAAAGGAGATCAGGCCTGGGTGTTCATTGGAGGGACTCATACTAAAGCTGAAACTCCAATACTTTTGCCACCTCATGCAAAGAGTTGACTCATTGGAAAAGACTCTGATGCTGGGAGGGATTGGGGGCAGGAGGAGAAGGGGACAACAGAGAATGAGATGGCTGGATGGCATCACCAACTCGATGGATATGAGTTTGGGTGAACTCCAGGAGTTGGTGATGGACAGGGAGGCCTAGCATGCTGCAATTCATGGGGTCACAAAGAGTCAGACATGACTGAGCGACTGAACTAAACTGAATGAAAGAAATCAAAGATGACATAAACAGATGGAGAGATATTCCATGTTCCTGGGTAGGAAGAATCAACATTGTGAAAATGACTATACCAACACACACAGTCTACAGATTCAATGCAATCCCTATCAAATTACCAATGGCATTTTTCACAGAACTAGGTCAAAAAATTTCATAATTCATAGGGAAAACACAAAAGGCTCTGAATAGACAAAGCAGTCTTGAGAAAGAAGAATGCAGCTGGAGAATCAACCTTCCCGACTTCAGATTATATTACAAAGCTACAACCATCAAGATAGTATGGTACTGGCACAAAAACAGAAATACACCCATGCACCTATGGCTGCCTTAAAAGGACGCAAGAATCTTCAATGGGGCAAAGACACCCTCTTCAATAAATGGTGCTTGAAAAACTGAACAGCTATATGTAAAAGAATGAAATTAGAACACTTCCTAACATCATACACAAAGATAAATTCAAAATGGATTAAAGGCCTAAATATAAGACCAAAAACTATAAAACTCTTAGAGGAAAACATAAGCAGAACACTCATTGACATAAATCAAAGCAAGATCCTCTATGACCCACCTCCTAGAGTATATGGAAATAAAAACAGAAGTAAACAAGTGGGACCTGATTAAACTTATAAGCTTTTGCACAGCAAAGGAAACTATAAGCAAGGTGAAAAGACAACATTCAGAAAGGAAGAAAATAATAGCAAATGAAACAATTGACAAAGGATTAATTTCAAAAATATACAAGCAACTCATACAACTCAATACCAGAAAAACAAACAGCCCAATCAAAAAATGGGAAAAAGACCTAAAGACACATTTTTCCAAAGAAGATACACAATGGCTAACAAACACATGAAAAGATGCTCAGTATCACTCATTATTAGAGAAATGCAAATCAAAACTACAGTGAGATATCTCTTCACACCAATCAGAATGGCCCTCATCAAAAAGTCTACAAACAATAAATGCTGGAGAAAAGGGAACACTCTTGCACTTTTGGTGGGAATGTATATTGATACAGCCACTATGGAAGACAGTAGGGAGATTCCTTAAAAAACTAGGAATAAAACCACCATAGGATCCAGCAACCTCAATCCTAAGCACATATCCTGAGGAAACCAAAATTGAAAAAGACACATGTAACCCATTGTTTGTTGCAGCTCTATTACAGTAGCCAGAACATGGAAGCAACCTAGAAGTCCATCGACAGATGAATGGATAAAGAAGTTGTGGTACATATGCACAATAGAATATTACTCAGCCATAAAAAGGAATGCATTTGAGTCAGTTCTGATGAGATGGATGAACCTAGTACCTATTACAGAGAGTGAAGTAAGTCAGAAAGAGAAAGATAAATATCATATTCTAAGGTGGCTCAGAGGTTTAAGCGTCTGCCTCCATTGCGGGAGACCCGGGTTCGATCCCTGGGTTGGGAAGATCCCCTGGAGAAGGAAATGGCAATCCACTCCAGTATTCTTGCCTGGAGAATCAAACACATATATAGGGAATCTAGAAAAATGGTACTGAAGAATTTATTTGCAGGGCAGCAATGGAGAAACAGATATAGAGAATAGACTTATGGACATGGGGAGAGGGGAAGAGAGGGTGAGATGCATGGAAAGAGTAACATGGAAACTTACATTATCATATGTAAAATAGATAGCCAACGGGAATTTGCTGTATGGCTCAGCAAACTGGAACAGGGGATCTGTATCAACCTAGAGGGGTGGGATGGGAGGAGATGGGAGGGAGGCTCAAAAGGGAGGGGATATATGTATAGGTATGGCTGATTCATGTTGAGGTTTGACAGAAAACAGCAACATTCTGTAAAGCAATTATTCTTCAAAAAAAAATAAATAATTAAAAAAAAATAAATAAATACGATTCATCGATCTTGGGCCATGAATGTAGACTGAAGAAAATTGTTAATTTACTAGGTCACCTCACTATGGAAGCCTGAACAGAAATGTCAGTTTTGAAGTTCTGAGCCCATTACTGAGTTTACCATTTTAGACTGAGTCCCATTAGAATGGACTTGATGGACCAGAGACTGGGCTAACTGTCAGTCAGGTCAGATATTTGCAGACCCAGAGGGCAAGGAGATTCATAGGANAAGAAAACTGTTAATTTACTAGGTCACCTCACTATGGAAGCCTGAACAGAAATGTCAGTTTTGAAGTTCTGAGCCCATTACTGAGTTTACCATTTTAGACTGAGTCCCATTAGAATGGACTTGATGGACCAGAGACTGGGCTAACTGTCAGTCAGGTCAGATATTTGCAGACCCAGAGGGCAAGGAGATTCATAGGAGCTTCCAGGTACCTGCAGTGGTTCTCATGAGGTTAGAGAGGAAAGTGCCAGACAGGTCTGCTGGTCAGGAGGAAGGGTAGGGAAGGGAGAGAAAGCTCAACGTGACAGGGTGGCACGGCTATGCAGGACCCCATCATTGAGATTCACTCCCCAGAAGGAGGGTTAGGGACAGAAAGATGGTCAGACCTGAGCTGGCACTAAAACTTGAAGAAGAGAGTGTAGCAGAGTTTTGTGATAGGCTAGAGACACAAGCATAAAACACACCCTTAGGATAGCAGCTGGAGTAGAGACTGAAGCTTGGTTGCTCTGAACACAGTGGTTCATTCAGGCTCCCAGCAGCTTCTTGTGCCAGCAATCAACAAAAGATTTTGAGATTCACAAATTAGGCTGTTCACCATTTCTGCATAGGAGGAACTTGTCAGACTAAGTGGAACACGTGCCCCTTTCGGAGAACAGAGGGAACAGAGGCACGTGATCGTGGCAAGAGTAACACTGAAACAGGTTTGATTCAGTGTCACCTCCTGCCTGTCCTCAGGTCAAGATTATTCTCACACTCTGCAGTCAGGTGGCCCTCCTTGGAGATGAGAAGGAATTAGGTTCTAGGTTCCAAATATTTTCCAGACCTTCTGGACAATGCCTGTTACTATGCAATGAAGTCAGACCAGAAGCTCAAAGCTACTCTCTCTATAGACGTAAATCTGAGTCCTCGGAAGAATCATGTTTCTTGCTGGTTCCCAGCTCTTGACCACTGAGGTGACCCTATCTCAGATTCAGCTCCTCCCAGCCTGTCTCCATCTCTGGCTCCTGCTTCTCTGAGAGCCCCAAACTTGACAAAGAGGCTAGGCCATGCTTATCCTCTGACATGGTTTTCCTCCATCACCCTGGCTCCTCAGGGCCATTGGCCCCATCTCACCTCCACCTTCTCCTGCACCTGGTTCTGAAACTATCCAGTGGGGCTTTTCTCCAGCCATGCCTAATGCCCTCACCTGCTCCCCACCCTGGCTCTACACTGCATTTCTGCTTCTCTACAATATCACAGCTGACCTGCTAAAATCAATTGCAGAGCTAAGAACACTTAGTGTTCCAGAGCAGGGCAGTGAGACTGCTGCACCTTTGGGGGAATTTCTTAGCATCCTGAGATTAGACTTCTTAAGACACTAGAACTGGAAGGGACTGTTTGGCCCAATATCCTGAAGCTCAGAGTTGAGAGAGAACATGAGGCAACATTAGTCTAGAACTCCCACACACACTGTGTTGTGTCTGTAAATGGAGCTACTGGGTAGAAGTTCTGACAATTACAAGTAAATCTCCTGTTCAGGATTTACCACTTCCTGTTTTCATTCTTGTCCCTCTCCTGCCAACTCCATCTGAGAGCCAGAATGACCTTAAAAGATGAAACAGTTCACAAGTTAGTCACCTGCTCATAATTCCCAACGCCCTTCCATAACACTGAGAATAAAATCCAGACTCCTTCCCATGGGCCTGCCAGTGCTGGTTGCCGCTGATCTTCCCCATGCCGTCTCCTGCCCCTGCTTCCCAATACCACTACCCCTTCTTGCTGTGTTGCAGCCACATGAGCTTTTCTCTCATCCTCAAACACACCAAGCTGTCCCCGCCTCTGTGCTGGGAACACTCGTCCCCCAGATGCTGGTTTTTCTCCCCTTTTGCTGAACTGCCCTCCTTAGAGATGTCTTCCTGTAACCTCCCCCTGTAACCTTCTGTGACCTCCTCCCCACACCCCCACTCCATTTGCCCGTTACTAGCTTCATTTTTCCATGAACTCTGTACTAGCTGAGGTGATTTCACGTATTAGGTTTTCTTTGTTTGTCTCCCTCTACTACCAAGTACATTTCCTGAGAGCAGGTGTCAGTTTGCACTCAGCACTGTATCCCAGCACCTGGAATAATAACTAGCAATCATAGTGGGTACTTGGGCTGAAGCTCCCCTGATGGCTCAGCGGGCAAAGAATCTGCCTGCAATGCAGAAGACATAGGAGATGCAGGTTTGATCCCTGGGTCAGGAAGAGCCTCTGGAGGAGGAAATGGCAACCTACTCCAGGATTCTTGTGGGAAAATCCCATGGGTAGAGGAGCCTGGTGGGGTACAGTCCATGGATTTGCAGAGTCGGACACAACTGAACAACTAACACTTTCATAGGAGGTACTCAAATATTCGTTTAAAAAATGAAAAAAAAAAATCACAAAATGACCACAGGTTTCTCCTCTGGAATGAATGTGTTGTGATAAGGTTTCAGTTTACAGGTTCTAGAAGTAAATCATACAAAAAAGAAAAACCAAGAGGAAAAATTCTGTTTGCCCCTGTAGTTGTTTTAATAAGAACTAAAATATGTAGTTACTAAGTCGCATCTTATACATGATATTTTAACTCTATACTCTGTAAAAAGAAAATTGTTACTGCCAAAATTACAGGAATGTGGTTTTGATTTAAAATAATGTAGAAACAGTTCTAATAAGTTGTTAAATCTAGTTTATTTCTGGGACTTCAGTGAATTTTTCTTTTCACGAAATTATTACTTAAAGTTCTAGTTAGTGAATTAATGTCAATAATTTAAATGAATTTATTTTTGTGCAATTATCTTGGATTGGAAGGCAATAAAACAGTTGGAATTACTTTCAACAAATTGCACATTCTTCCCCCTTCATATACCCTACTGTTAACATTAGGGAAAGTTACTGCGGTAATTTCATATTTAAAGTGGAAGTATTTGGTTTAAGGGGAATTACAGAGCTAAAAAGAATCCACATGCTTGGTCACTTTCACCTTTAAGAAAATAAAAACACCAAGAGATCGTAATTCCTTAATAAATGATATTCAATCACGCTCTATGTATTTGGATTTTGTTTTAAAGAAATTAGATTGGGGAGAAAGCATCCCAGAGACAGAAGCTGAACTTTGAGAAGATAAATAAATTAATGCATAATGCATTTTTAAACTCATGAATAGCTAATCAGTTCCTTCACCTGTGGACGTATTGGGCATTTTTCCCCTTGGAGAGACAGGGTTTAGATAGTGTCTTGGAATGTAAAGGCAGTTATAGGAAAGGGTTTGTGATTAAAAAAGAAAAAATATTCCTCTGAAATTTCTGTGTTAAACTAGTGGACAATTTAGTGAAATTGGAAGATAATATTAAAATATTATGGGCAACAGCTGAGAAGATGATGTATCCTTAGGCTGCAAACCATGCTCTGGAAATAGCAAAAATTAATGATGACAAAATCAATGAGCAAATGCAAAGGAAAAGGCTTGTAAAACTGATTTATCTTCTATGAAAAAGTAGAGCAGATTAGACATACCTTATAATACCTTGAGGATAATGACACGGATCTTTTTGAATTTGGAATCAAAATACATTAAAGCAAATCATGAATATAAAACAGGAGGGTGAAACAGACTTTATAAATGGGGCTCTTGTTTGGATACTCAACCCATGCCAGCTTTTGGTGGACACAGATTTCTCCTGTTAATAATCATTCATACCACTGACTTATAAGGGGCACATCCTACTCTGCCTACCTTCAAAATGAAAGCCATGTAGAGAATAGGGGGGTGTAACAGAATAATGAATGCTAGTTAGAATCATACAGTCTGGAACCAAAATTAGCCTTTCCTGAATCAATCTGTTGACAACATTTAGCATACGTTTTATCATTGTTGTTTAGCTTCTAAGACATGTCCAATCTTTGCGATCCAATGGACTGTAGCCCACCAGGCTGCCCTCTCTGTGGGATTTGAAAGGCAAGAATACTGGAGTGGGTTGCCATTTCCTCCTCCAGGGGATCTTCCCAACCCAGAAATTGAACCCACTTCTCCGGTTTAGTAGGCAGTCTCCTGCACTACAGGCAGATCCTTTACCACTGAGCCACCTGGGATTAACCCATACATTATATTAAGTGAGGTAAAAAATATATATATACAAGTGTCTCTCAACACAAAATCTTGCAGGAACACACAGAATCAGCCAAATGTAAATAAATCTAATCCTAAATCTATGAGTACTAAAAGACCTAAAGTCACTTAACTTTCATAACTCTATGAGGAATACCCTAATATTAGCCATATTTTGCAAATGAAGAAAATAAGACACAGAGTTAAGGAACTCTATCCAAGAACAGACAGCTGATACCTGGCAAAATCACACCTGAATCCAGGTACTCTGGCTCCATATTTCATACTCTTAATCATGACACAATTATACAATCCCTATGGAAATTCCTGTACTTATTTATCTGTCATCCTTTTTACATGAATAAACTTAGATCTCTCATGAAAAAGCCATGGAACCCTGATGCACGGACATGAGCATGGGGGTTAGGGTGTCTCTGCTCAGATAGAAGTTGTGCATGCCCTCCTGCTATTTCTCACCAAAACACTTATCAGGCCTTCCCCATGCAATGCATTGTCCTCAAATAATTCATCAGTAATTACAGTCTTTTAAAATCACATCGGACACGACTGAGCAACTGAACTGAAAATCACATTTTAAATCTCCAAAATACATTCTTTTTATCAGAAAGCTGTTTGTTTTCACTCATATATATGGAATTTTCACCTGAGACTTATACTTTCAACTGTATGTCTTATTTGATGTGGCTTTTATGCACACACTTAAAAATCTTAAGAACCCAGTTATCATTTCTACAAAGACAGTTAACATCTCTACATTAAAAAAAACTATGACCTGATAGTCAGAGAGTGTGGCCCACACACTGGCACCACAAATGGTATTACTCAATATGCCCAAAGAACCTAGGACACCCTTTGGATCTGTTATAAAGGTACTTAAGCCAAATTTACTGAAAATGTTTGAGATGACCTTCAGCTGCTTTTGACCAACGCAACTCTACATTTTTCAGCAATATAAATTAAGTAGGTCCCTGAAACTAATGTAGACACAGATTAAAATGGAATTCCCTAATGTGTAGCATTCAGTATCTATTTTAAAACATTAATTCAATTATTCTTGAGGGGAAGGGGTGGAGGGAAAACAACAACAGCAACAGACCTTTTAAAGCCATGCCAAAAGACGAGAGCCGCTGCTCGAGGTCTTTCTTTAAAATCCTTCACTTCTATAGCTCTGGCAGCAAACCTCAGCACCTGTGCTTAGGCATTTATGTAATTCTGGGAGGACAGAGCACATATTAGCCTCAGCTACTGACTTTGATAGATCACCTGAGCTCTATAGAATGTGAAGGCATATTGCAAGGAGAAATGCAATGTTGTCTGTGATAACACTCTCAGGTCTCCAGAGAAAGCACATACTTAAATACGGCAAAAAGCCTGGGAGTGAGACTGTCAGAATAGCCCGGGTCATTTCAGCTCCCCCAAGTGGCAGACAGTAGTAGATGGTGACCTATCTGCCTTCATGCTTCTGAAAACCATCCATATGCAGACCACTGCGTGCCACTGATCATCTGGTCTGTAGAGAGTCATCGGCTGCTCTGGTCTAAAGGGGATCTACCATACCAACCTTGTTTGTTTTACTGTTTGTTTTCATACAAAAGCCATACCATGAGCACGACACTTTCCATCTGACTATGGTACAAAGATGAATTTAAACGCATCAATTGGTACTTAACAGTAGCATATAGGTAACTCCACCTTCTCATCTTGTTCGGGAACACTTTTACACTTTAATAATATTGAAGAGAGTATGTTGTACTAAGCTCAAAATATCAATTTAAGTGCTAACTCATCCACTAATTAACTGTGTGACCTTGAACTTGGCCTTTTTTAAGCTAATAACTCTTGCTTCATCTGTATTCCTGGGGAGAATGATCCAATGAGCTAATAATGTACTGAAAATGTTTTTAAAAGGCAAAGTGAAAATTTTCAGTAATAGTGCTGCTATTGGGCTTCCCCCCTGGCTCGGTGGTAAAGAATCTGCCTGCAGTGCAGGAGACCCAGCTTCGATCCCTGAGTCAGGAAGAACTCTTGGAGGAGGGCACGGCCATCTACTTCAGTATTCTGGCCTGGAGAACCCCACCGACAGAGACGCCTGTCAGGCTACAGTCCATAGAGTCACAAAGAGTCAGACATGACTGAAGCACGCATTGAAAAAATAACGACTAAATATAAAAGTAATCCAAAATATGCCCTTTATATAGTTTTCCATTTTAATATGCATACACACATATAACTGAAACACAAGTTTACAATATAATCTCTGCATGTCTATTCACTTATTTGTCCTGAACCTGTTCTGAACTTCAGGTCTTACATGTTCTCTGCATGCATAACCAGGCCCATCCCAGGTTATTGTAGAAAAATTTATTTTCAGAATAATCAACACTCATTTTTCTTCCTAACTCTGCTATTTAGCTGAGCTAGAGATAATCTTCACGGAAAAAAATTTTTTTCCTTAAAACACAATTCATTATGTTCAAAAATAGCCATAGTCCATTTTAGAACTGAGTTAATGATAGATTTTCCTGATCAGAATTCCCCCTTTAGTAATTTAGTAGGAAAATGTTTACTTCTGGAAAATGCCTATTTCCCAGGGATTATTAATCATACTTTATTGGGAAGTAATCAGTAACATAGTTTGCTTTCCCACCCCTTTCAGAAAATTTAAATGCTGAGATACTCATTTTTGCTATGAAAATCTACCCAGTAATTGCCATATTTACTTTTCATTTATGGGGGAATAATCTGTTTTAATTAAGTCTAACTGAAGAACTTTTATCAGATGTAATTATCCCTTTCGATAAATATGTCTCCACTAATTACATTTAACCATGGGATTTATAGCTCTTAAGTCATTTAGTAGGAAACATAATAAATCTTTAGTTATACATGCTAAATTACTATAAATTAATTCAGATCATTAACATAATAAACAAATTAGGATAATTTTGCTTAATTAGCTTGGGTGGTTAACTCAAAATCCCATGTAAGCTTCATGGTAATCTTGATTTTCACCATTATTTCTGGAATGACACATTCTGAAACAAAATTTTTGAAATATTTAAATATAAAGCAGAATGTTTCTCTTAAACCTTCATTCTTTTAATAACTGATTATTTTCTAAAGAGTGAAATAAAATTGACTGCCCTTTAGTTTTTGAACTTTGTAAAAATTGCATAAAACTTTACAATCTAAATATATGTCAAGTAAAAATACTTCCTATTTCCTCACTAAGGAAGCTAATTTTCATTTTTCTGCTTTAATAAATATATCCCAATTTTTAAAATCTTATATATGTATATATCATATATGCATCTGATACATTTTAGGTGCATCTGTAAGATGGATGAGCCTTAATTTAGACTAAAGAAGGAAAAGTATGCAGCAACGGGAAGGGAATACTAGCCTAGGAAGTACTTGAAGATATTTGGAACAAATAAAAAGAAATGTGTCTTTCCTCATGAGTGTAAAACTCGTGGAAATTTCTTATCCCAAGAGGCGGTGCAGACCAAAAATGTAATTACCCACAAAGCAGTCCAGCTACATTCATAGATGCCAGACTTAGGATGAGATATTGGAGAAGCAATATGCCTCGTTCTATCATAATTCTGCCAAGTACTTCCCCTGTTTCTTTCACTTGTTTTCACCCAGGAAACTCCTGGGACACTTCAGGACCCAGATCAGGGGTCACCTTTTCTAAGCAATATTAGAGAATGCTCTGTAAGGTGTCTTTGACAACACTCCTCCATTTGTTTCTGATTTTCTCTGACATTGGAAGATGAACTTCAGACACAGGTGGCCCTTCCTGACAAGATATTCCATACATCAGGGAAGACAAAGTGAACAAACATTGCCACTGTTCCTGGAAGAACCTGCAAAAACCCAACCTGCCTGCTCTTGGCTCCCTTTCTCCCCAGTGTTTTAGGCATACAATAAATATATTTGTTTAACTCCTTCATTCAGTTATTCATTTAGGAAACAATTATCAGGCAGTGCTTTTTACTTCTTTCCCATTAAATGACATTATAGATTCTCAGCTTCCCTCATAGCTCAGTTGGTAAAGAAACCACCTGAAGTGCAGCAGACCCCAGTTCAATTCCTGGGTCAGGAAGATCCGCTGGAGAAGGGATAGGCTCCCCACTCCAGTACCGGGCTTTCCTTGTAGCTCAGCTGGTAAAGAATCCGCCTGCAATGTGGGAGACTGGGGTTTGATCTCTGGGTTGGGAAGAGCTCCTGCAGAAGGGAAAGGCTACATACTCCAGTATTCTGGCCTGGAGGGGTCGCAAAGAGTCAGATACAACTGAACAACTTTCACTTTCATAGCTTCTCAAAGAGCATTTAATCCTCTCTAGAACATCACTGAGCTTGGGAGGAATAATATGCATATTTAGTTCCTCTTCTTAATGAGATTGCTGTTCATTACACTATTCCATACTCTTCATTTCTGGAGTGTTTGAAATTTTACTTCCTCAAAAAGACTTTCTTTGACTCCCTAGAGTAGGATGGGGCCTTTTCATTTTATGGAAAAAGCAAGAGAGTTCCAGAAAAACATCTATTTCTGCTTTATTGACTATGCCAAAGCCTTTGACTGTGTGGATCACAATAAACTGTGGAAAATTCTGAAAGAGAGGGGAATACCAGACCACCTAACCTGCCTCTTGAGAAATTTGTACACAGGTCAGGAAGCAACAGTTCAAACTGGACATGGAACAACAGACTGGTTCCAAATAGGAAAAGGAGTACGTCAAGGCTGTATATTGTCACCCTGCTTATTTAACTTATATGCAGAGTACATCATGAGAACGCTGGACTGGAAGAAACACAAACTGGAATCAAGATTGCCGGGAGAAATATCAATAACCTCAGATATGTAGATGACACCACCCTTATGGCAGAAAGTGAAGAGGAGCTAAAAAGCCTCTTGATGACAGTGAAAGAGGAGAGCGAAAAAGTTGGCTTAAAGCTCAATATTCAGAAAACGAAGATCATGGCATCTGGTCCCATCACTTCATGGGAAATAGATGGGGAAACAGTGGAAACAGTGTCACACTTTATTTTTTTGGGCTCCAAAATCACTGCTGATGGTGACTGCAGCCATGAAATTAGAAGACGCTTACTCCTTGGAAGAAAAGTTATGTCCAACCTAGATAGCATTTTCAAAAGCAGAGACATTACTTTGCCGACTAAGGTCCGTCTAGTCAAGGCTATGGTTTTTCCTGTGGTCATGTATGGATGTGAGAGTTGGACTGTGAAGAAGGCTGAGCGCCGAAGAATTATTGAACTGAACTGAACACTCTATTCACCTGCATTAAAGTATTTTTCATATTTGCTTAATGCCTTTCACACTAAACTGAAAGTTTCATGAGACCAGGGACCACATCTATCCTGTTCACTGTGCCATTACTAGTACCTAACACAGATTCTCCCATAGTAAGTACTCAATGATGGCCAGTCTGGAATGAAAAAGATCAAGGGGGAGCTAGAACAATTTGAAAATTTGTATGGAAACACAAAAGACCTCAAATAGCCAAAATAATTTTAAGAAGAACAGAGCTGAAGGTATCATCGTCCCTGATTTGAGACTATACTAAAAAGCTACAGGCATCAAAACAGTATGGTACTGATACCAAAACAGGCACATAGATCAATGGAATGGGACAGAGTTCAGAAATAAAACCACACACTTATGACCAAGTAATCTATGAAAAAGAAGGAAAAATATACAATGGATAAAAGACAGTTTCTTCAATAAATGGTGCTGGAAAGACTGGATAGCTACATGTAAAAGAAAGAAATTCAAATATTCTCTAACACCATATACAAAAACAAACTCAAAATTAATTAAAGACTTCGGTATAAAACTGGATACTATAAAACTCCTAGAGGAAAACACAAGCATAACTCTCTTTGACATAAATGACAGCAACATTTTTTGGATCCATCTCCTAAAGTAAAGGAAATAAAAGCAATAATAAACAACTAGGACCTACTTAAAAGCTTTATACAGCAAAAGAAATCATTGACAAAAAGAAAAGAATATCTACTGAATCAGAGAAAATATTTGCAAGTGATAATAATAATAAGGGATTAATGTTGCTAAGTCGCCCCAGTCGTGTCCGACTCTGTGCGACCCCATAGATGGCAGCTTGCCAGGCTCTGCTGTCCCTGGGATTCTCCAGGCAAGAATACTGGAGTGGGTTGCCATTTCCTTCTCCAATGCGTGAAAGTGAAAATTGAAAGTGAAGTCGCTCAGTCGTTTCTGACTCTTAGCAACCCCATGGTCTGCAGCCTACCAGGCTCCTCCGTCCATGGGATTAATAGCCAACATATAAAAAGAAGCTCATAAAACTCAACATCAACTTGACTTAAAAATGGACAAAAGAACTGAATAGACATTTTTCCAAATAGGAAATACATATGGCCAAAAAGCAGATGAAAAGATGCTCAACAGTCCTAATTATCAGGGAAAATCAAACTAAAACCACAGTGAGATATCACCTCACACGTGTCACAATGACTATCATCAAAAGAACACAAATAACAAAAGTTGATGAGGATGTGGAGAAAAGGGAACCCTTGCACACTACTGGTGGGAATGTAAATTGGTGCAGCCACTGTGGAAAACAGCATATAGGTTTCTCAAGAAAGTAACATATGATACAGCAATTCTACTCCTGGGTATATATCTGAAAAGAACAAAGATACTAATTCAAAAATTTCATGCACCTTAACGTTCATAGCAACATTATTTATAAATACCAAGATATGTAAGCAACCTACATGCCCATCAACAGATTAAAGGTAACATGGCAGAGATATTTAATGGAATACTATTCAGTCGGACGGCATCACTGACTCAATGGATGTGAGTCTGAGTGAACTCCGGGAGTTGGTGATGGACAGGGAGGCCTGGTGTGCTGTGATTCATGGGGTCGCAAAGAGTCAGACATGACTGAGCAGCTAAACTGAACTCAGCCATAAAAGAACACAATTTTGCCACAGCAACATGGATGGATTTGGAGGGTAAATCAAACGGATAAAGACAAATACTGTATAATATCACTTATATGTGGAATCTGAAAAATACAACAAACTAGTGAATATAACAGAAAATAAGCAGACTTATAGCTATAGAGAACAAACTAGTGGTTAACAGTGGGGAGAGGAAAAAGGGGTCAATATAGGGGTAATGAATTAAGAGGCACAAACTATTAACTATAAAATAAGCTGAAAGGATATACTGTACAATATGTATACTGTACAGTATATAAAGGGAATATAATCAATAGTTCATAATAACTATAAATGTAATATAACTTTTAACAATTGTGAATAACTATATTATATACTTGTAACTTATAGAATACTGTACAACTATACTTCAGTAAAAAATATTTAACTGCAAAAAAACTAATTATTAATAGACAAGGGAAAAAGATCAAGGGGAAAATTGAGTTATTTCCTTATACATATATATCATTATTACATATTATAAAATTGAAAGTGTCAGTCACTCAGTCAGGTCCAATACTCTGCAAGCCCACCAGGTGCCTCTGTCCATGGAATTCTCCAGGCAAGAATACTGGAGTGGGCTGCCATTTCCTTCTCCAGGTGATCTTCCTGACCCAGGTCTCCCACATTGTAGGAAGACTCTTTACTGTCTGAGCCACCAGAGAAGCTCAGAATATCAGAGTGGGTTGTCATTAAAATATCATGCTATGCATATATGTAATATTATATAGCATAGCTAATGTTATAAAATGGTTTGTGTCAGGTTCCCTTTCAAGTACTTTACATGAATTCTCTCCATCTTCTTAACCTCATAAAGCAGGTACTACTGTTACTTCACAGGTAGAAAATTTATGTGAAGCCTATAACCAGATACTATTGCTGTTTTATAGATGAAGAAATCAAGAGAGAGTATTAGCTTGCAATCATCACATAGTAACTGGTAAAACTGATATTCCAAATCACAACCACTACACTATATACATCCCCTGTTCCATAGCCACAGGAGAGAAGACAAGAAACTAACTCTGATTTTTAAAGCTTGCTGGATTCTCCAAGTATTATCATCCTGCACATTTAAGTAAAAAAAAAAAAAAAAAAAAGCTGGACCTCTACCTCACAACATAGAAAAATCAATTCATGTTAGAACAAAACACAGACATAAAAGCAAAAACAATAGACCTCACTAGAAGCTATAGAAGAATATGTCCTCTTCTTTCTTGGAGAAGAAACAGAAAGCATAAGACATAAAAAATAATCAGTAACTTGGAATAATTCAAATTTAAAACATCAAAAATACTGTAAAGGAAATCAGTAGGCAAGCCACAGGCTGAGACAAAATATTAACAAAGCATAAATTTGACAAGGAACTTGTATACAGAATATATAAAGAACTCCTGCAAGTCAATAATAAAAATATAGGGGCATCCCCGGTGGCTCAGTGGTAAAGAATCCACCTGCTAAGGCAGGGGACATGGGTTTGATCCCTGGTCCAGGAGGATCCCACATGACATGGGTCAGCTAAGCCCGTGTACCACAACTTCTGAGCCCACATGCTCCAGCTACTGAAACTCATGGGCCTAGAGCCCATCTCCCCCACAACAAGAGAAACCACTGTAAGGAGAAGACTACACATCGTAACTAGAGAGTGGCCGCCACTCATGGCAACTAGAGAGAAAGCCCACGTGCATCAACAAACATCCAGCACAGCAATAAATAAACAAATGCCTGTAAAATAATAATACAAAGGCAACTCAAAGAATCAAGCAAAAATATTGAACAGATGCTTTATAAAAGTATATAAACAGACAATAAGTAGAAAAAAACATACTAAATAGTATTGGTTATCAAGGCAACACAAATTAAAATCATTAAATACTAAAACTCACCCACCAAAAATTTAAAAGACTGGTAATATGAAATATTAGAGAGGATATGGAGTATTCAGAACCCTCACGCATTGCTAGTGAGAGTGTAAAATGGTACAGCTTTGAAAAACTGTTTAGCAATTTCTTCAAAAGTTAAATATGCAGTATCTTAGAACACAATTCCATCTCTGACTTTTTACCCAAGAGAAGTCAAAATACCTGTCTACAAAAGCCTGTACACAGATGTTCATAGCAGCTTTATTCATAGTAGTTCAGACACAAGACAGATGTCCATCATCAGGATAGTGGGTACATAAATTGTGGTATAATTGTATGATCAGACACTCATAATAAAAAAGAATAATCTACAGATCTATGTAACAACATGGATCAACTTCAAAAAATAAGCTGAGTGAAAGAAACTAGCAAATTAAAGGACATTCTGTATGACTTCATTCATACAAAACTGTGAAATAGGCAAGACTAACATTTAGTGATAAAAAATAATATGAGTGCCTCTTCTGGGGAAGAGGAAGAAGAAATGATGGGAAAGGGGCATAAGAGAACTTTCTGGGGTGGTCAATAAAAGTTCTGTGCCTTGATACACATTCAGTAAAACCTACTGTGTATATACTTAAGATCTGAGGATTTCACTGTATATAAATTATATCACATTTTTATAAATGGGGGAAAAACAGCCAGAGAACATCCATGATGATTTTAATAACCAGATACAGCTTTCACACAGATAACATCAGTTTTAAAAATGAGTGTGAGGAAGTGAAAGGACAAGAATAAATAACCGTTAGTCTGCGAGGAAAGAATGCCAGTATTGTTCTGCATACAGTGGCAATTTTTACTTTTATTTTAACCCAGATGATTACATTAACATTCTTTTGACATTTTATGATAAAATAATGTTAATTGCTTGCCTCCAGCCAAGAGCAAATATTATACCTTGTGTCAGAGAATTACATCTTTCTTTAGAAGAAAGATGGACTCTGGGATCAGATATCTTTCCTGCCTTTTCCAGGGTGATAAATGCTCCCAAAGACCCCAGATAGGGGCCACTGATTTACTGCCAAAGTTCACAGAAAATGAAGCTCCAATCCTATCCATAGCAGAAGTTTACAAGGTCTGACTTGAAAGGACCCACACCCCTCACCAAACGGCCTTCGAGCCTAGTGTTCCCACCATGATATGCATCTGTGCAGGAAGGTTCACTTGTCATCTGTGTGGTGGAAAGCATCTGTCACCCATGACTCATGGTCATCAATACAGTCATCACCAAGCTAAGTGGAGACATCCATCTATCTCCTCCTTTGTTCTAGCATCCAGAACTCAAGTTTTGCTGAACCAAGTCCTCTTTTCCAGCTTTCTTTTTATACTTTGGGAATTTATGATTCATGGGGAAGCTTTTTCTTTGCTAATGAAAATGAAACAGATGCTGTTGTTCTACTTTCTGTTCTGAATGTGGATGGCATGTTTGGAGTTGCAGCAGCTATACGTAGCAAAAACCACGAAGAAAGAGCCAATAAAGATGATGCAGTAGAGTTCAGGAGGAAGCTAGTTTCTTCATAGCGTGAGTCTGCCCCTGAGCCAATTCTAGACTATGTGCTCTGAGAGTCCCTGTTCTGGTGGGTGGAGATGCTAGTTGGGAAAGTTCAAGGACCTAGACACATAGAAATGAAAGCCCTAAAAGTACGAAGAAATGAACATAAAAGAAATCGATAGCTCCAAAGATTAACTTTGTTCTGAGCAGGCCCTACATTTAATATCAGATTTAAAGGATTAGATGAAAACAGAGCAAGCCTAAAATGTCCAGTTTCCTAGAATTTAAGATAAAAATTTGATTTCTAACTTGGATAAATGGCTATATTTCACCTTTTAGAGCATGTGTATATGTATGTGTTTAAAGAAAGCGAGAAACACCAAGGTATTTGGTACTCTGTGCTTCTTTTCTAAATTTCTGAACTTTTATTCTATAATACATTGCACTTTGCTGTATTCTGTCCAAGGGGCATCCATTAATCACTGTCCCATTCTTGGCAGTGACAGTGTAGACAATGCATCATGTCAAAGATGCTCCTGTTAATAATTAATGATAATTTCCATAATGGCAGGGGTGACACACTGTATTATACCCACTCTCAAGATAACCAGGCCTGCCCTCCACTCTTTTTACCCTCAAGGGCCTACAGGGCAGCCTCAGAAAATACAGCAGCCCACATCTATTGCTACCATTAATGTGCCATGAGGTAAATGGTGGTATAAAAGGTCTGGTGTATGAATTGAGGAGTAACAGGAAGGCCTGCTCACTCCATTCTTCAGCTCTTTTTGTCTGAACCAGCTTTCATGCAGCCCCAGCTTGCATCAGAATGTGTCACACCAGCAGCTCCTCCACCTTCTCCTGCCCCAGACGTTCTAAATTTGAATATCCTAGAGTGGTAGACACAGTTGATTGCCTATCCAATAGTAAGCATCCCTTCTGTCTTGCTAAAACAACACCAACTTCGTACAGGGCACCAATATTTCCAGATAAATACTCTCTTTTCCAGGTTCCCTTGCAGCTACAGCTTGCTATTTGACATGGGCCTGGTAAGTAAGAGTAAGTGTAAGTCTCTGATGAGAGTTCCTAAGAAAACTTGCTTTCTTGATTATAAATATGTGTATATACATAAAATCCAGCATCCCTCTTCCCACTTCTTCCTGACTTAAATGTGAGTATGGAAGTCTAGAGTGATAGCCACTATCTTGTAGTCAAAGAAAATGTCCCAAAAGCTAAGAATAGTGAAGCATAGTAGCAAAGCATGCCCACCTCTGTGCCACACATCACCATACATGCTTTCATATGAAGAAGATCAGCCCCTATTGGTTTAAGCCACTTCCATTTGGTGCTTTTCTTTCCTGAAACCAATATATTTCTAAGTGATACAGGTAGTTGTAAGAACCTGTACTTTAAAAAACTGCACAAATGACCAGCTGTCTAATAAGCATTTGCAACTTATTATGTCTAAAACAGAATACTTTATTTCTACACGATATCGTCTTTCCTACTATCTCCCCTTCAGGAGACCTGCTCTTCTTCCAGCTTTCCCCCATAGGAAGAGGCACTACACCACTTACCTAGGTGCTTGAGCCAGAAACCTAAGGATCATTCTTGACCTCTCCTACCCAACACCCACTTCATTAGCAAGAGCTATTAACACTATTTCTAAAGCATGCCCCAAACCCACCTACTTCTCTCTCTCTCCCCACTCCAACCCATTTCTTGAGTCTGGGCTATCATCATAGTCTCTTCAGTAGTTCTTCCACAACAACCAGTGGCTTTTAATGATACATGTCAGACCATGGCATTCCCTGATTAAGACCCACCAAGAGCTTCCCATGCACTCGGACTAAATTCCCACCTCAACCAGGAAGGCTCTACATCACATGCCCTTGAGATCTCTGGGATCTCAGCTTGTACCACTTACCCCCACACTCACTGGGCTTCAACCTCTCTGGTCTTCTCTTCCTTCCCCAAACACACCAAGGGCATGTCTACCTGTGTCCCCTCTACCCTGGGTGCTCTTCCCCTACAACCTGCGCATTTGTATTATTTCAGATTTTAGCTTAAATACCAGGGGACTTCCCTGGTGGCTCAGTGGTAAAGACTCCGCCTGTCCACGCAGGAGACGTGGGTCCAATCCCTAGCTTGGGAAGATCCTCTGGAGAAGGAAATGGCAACCCACTCCAGTATTCTTGCCTGGAAAATCCCATGGACAGAGGAGCCTGGCAGGTTACAGTCCATGGGATTGCAAAGAGCTGAGCATGACTTAGTAACTAAACAACGCAACTTAAAAATCACCTCCTCAGGCTTGCTTTCTCTGTTGTTTCTATCTAAAACAGTCAGTCCTCCACTTACTCTTCCTGTCATCATTCTCCTTTTTGCTTCAAAGCACTTATCATAATCTGACATTTTATATATGTTAATTGATCTATTTTTTGATTCCTGCCACTAGAATTTATGCTCCTTGAATTCAAGGAGTTTATCTGTCTATTCCTTAGTTAACCTCTAGCACTCAGAATGATGCCTAACACATAATAAGCTCTTTTCTAATACATGAACAAATTTTTTGAATGTATGAACGCCTCATTGTACATCCACAAGTTGGGACCACTTAGATAAAATATTCAGATTATTTATTATTTACTGTTTTTATATTGGATGTCCTCATCATAAGAAAAACAGTCCTCATTGAGTGAATGAGGAATGCAGATTTCAGTCATGGCAGACATTTATAATTTCATTGATCTCCAATAATGTGATCTTAACTATTCTGGTAGCTTGTCCACTCTTTTTAAGAATAAAAAATGACATTTTGCCTTGGATTCTATTATATTTCTCAAAAAAAATCTGTTTTCCCCATTAAATGCACTCTGAATTTACCCTATTTTTACTTATTAGGAAAGCATCAAGATCCAGTTATTTTCATAAAACATTCAGAGGTCAAAATTCCTGAGCTTAGAGAGTGATAACTTCCCAAGACTCATTCTTAAGTCTATCACACCATTTGTCAATAAGTATAAGAACAAAACTCTAACAGAAGGCTTGGGGAGAAGTACAGTCATTTAGTTTGAAAGATAAATAATACCAATAATGTATACTATCACACACTGAAGAGCCACCAACCTGCTTTAGTTCAACTTTACCAAATTACTCATCTTAATTACTGCCTTCTTCTTTTTCTTATCTCATTTTTCCTAGTCATATTAATGGTTGCATAATAATAGTAGACAATGTTCACTAAGCTTAACTCTAAAAGTAATGGCTGTTTTAAATCAGAGTTAATTAGTATGTCAAGAAGTTCAGGTACTATGGGGCCATGTGATTTTTTTAAGGCGCTGGGGGAAAAAAAAGTCACTTTACCAAATGCTACATTCATGATTCCACAATGTATTTTTAATATTTTTCTTAATATTGTCACTGAAGACTGAGCAACGCAGTTCTTCAGTGATCACTTGTCATCGCTAAGTACGGGTGAGTGAGATCTCCCTAATCCTGCAATCACAGTGGAAAATAAATCTAACATTAATTTATGAATCTCAGTGCCATTTGTCTTCCAGGTTTAATAGTGAATCATGGTTTATACTATTTATAGTTCACCACATAAAAATAAGGTTGTCAGGAGCAAAAGATCAGAGTAACATAATTCTCCTCTCCCATACTCTCGTCACTGCTCCTGGAGAACACTCGGTGGTTTGAAGGGAGTTAGAAGGCACACTGCCCTTGGATGTGTGTGAGAAATGTTGTGGGACTTCAAGGGGAAGAAGCGAGTACAGTGAGGGATGTCTCTGAGAACCGCATGCATATGGAATAAGCGTCATAAATAAAAGACCTGTTATCCTGGGTATCATGGCCTGTGAACTTGCCCATCTGTGGGTCCTCTGAGAGTGCCCATGACCTCTCCCCCAATCCTCCACAAAATAACCAGAATTTCAGGGCAGTTGAGAAGAAAGAGCAAAAATAGTTTGCTTTTGTTTCACTGGTTCCTTATATACCAGAGAAATAAGGCCTGTCTCTTTATAATCAATATTAGCAAAGATACAAAAGTGAAAACAGGAAGAACTGGGCAACAAAAATAAAGAGGGCCCCTCAGTTCATGAATAGAGCCATTAATTAATCCATTAGTGGGGCAGCAAAGAGATTGTGGGTAGTCAGCCCTGGACTAAGCCTAGCAAGGGTAGTGCTGTGAGTGCTGACGAGAGAGCAAGATGTCCATCATTCTCAGGACCTGCTGGGAAATCTCCAGTGAAGTCTGACCTCAAGTTGAGAGATGCCAACCTATCATATTAATAGTATTGCCTATTTTCAACTACATTGAGTTCCTAATAAAGTAAAATTGTAAACATTTTCAGTCTACTAGTATTTACTGAGCACCTACTCAGTCCAAAACACTATGTACTGCATAAAGATACCTGGGCTCCTATGATTCCCTTTCTGTCCCCTGTAACAATAAGCCACACTAATCACGGTCTGCTGTTTGACTGTCCACCTTCCATGCAGACTGCCAACTTGAGGAATGAGACTTTGTTTATCTTGATCCCACTACCTCTCCAATGCTTAGCACATAGTAGGTGCTCAAAATATGTGTCTGAATGAGGGACTGGGAAAAGAAATGAAAGTGAAAAGTGTTAGTCACTCAGTCTTGTCCAACTCCTTGTGACCCCTGGACAGTAGCCCATCAGGCTCCTCTGTCCATGGGATTCTTCAGGCAAGAATAGTGGAGTGGGTTGCCATTCCCTTCTCCAGGGGATCTTCCCAACCTGGGGAGTGAACCTGCATCTCCAGCATTGCAGGCAGATTCTATGCCATCTGAGCCACCAGGGAAGTGCATAGCATAATTTAAGAGAAAAGATACAAACAAACACGTGAAAAGCTGACTGACAAGAGAAGAGCTGTCCCCAAATAGCATGTGAGGTGCTGAATGAAAATTAAGACCAGGGCTTGAGAGAACAGAGATCACTGCAGGCTGGAGTGGGGACTCCCTCAGGTTGTCAGACTCTGACACTGAGTCTGTTCCATGCTTTTCCAGGATGGAGATAAAGGCAAGCATCTAATGAGGGAGAGGAGTATGAAAATGGAGGGACTAGTTGGGGTAGAGAGGAGGTGTCCTGTCAGTATGATCTCACTTGCTATTGTGTTTCGATTTGTTCACATTGTACATGTATAAGTTGCACTACAATTATTTTAAGGAAGTGTTGCAGACTAGTACTCAGTTAACATTAATCAATTGAATTAATAATTAAGGACCAAGCACTTAACACTTAATGCTCCCATTTAATCTATATGCCTATCTCTGAGGTATCATGTCTTCATTTTGAAGATGAGAATATTAAGCCCTGGAGAGGTCATGTGAAGTAGACCAACCACAATCCGGAATAGCTGACTTTCAAAGAATTGCCCCATGTAAATGCCTCTTGAGAAACCTATATGCAGGTCAGGAAGCAACAGTTAGAACTGGACATGGAACAACAGACTGGTTCCAAATAGGAAAAGGAGTACATCAAGGCTGTATATTGTTACCCTGCTGATTTAACTTCTATGCAGAGCACATCATGAGAAACACTGGCCTGGAAGAAGCACAAGTTGGAATCAAGATTGCTGGGAGAAATATCAATAACCTCAGATATGCAGATGACACCACCTTTATGGCAGAAAGTGAAGAGGAACTCAAAAGCCTCTTGATGAAAGTGAAAGAGGAGAGTGAAAAAGTTGGCTTAAAGCTCAACATTCAGAAAATGAAGATCATGGCATCTGGTCCCATCACTTCATGGGAAATAGATGGGGAAACAGTGGAAACAGTGTCAGACTTTATTTTTGGGGGCTCCAAAATCACTGCAGATGGTGACTGCAGCCATGAAATTAAAAGACGCTTACTGCTTGGAAGAAAAGTTATGTCCAACCTAGATAGCATTTTCAAAAGCAGAGACATTACTTTGCCGACTAAGGTCCGTCTA
>SJYT01080335.1:611145-628417 GCA_006410635.1 Cephalophus harveyi | reverse complement strand
TCAGCCCTGGGATTTCTTTGGAAGGAATGATGCTAAAGCTGAAACTCCAGTACTTTGGCCACCTCATGCGAAGAGTTGACTCATTGGAAAAGACTCTGATGCTGGGAGGGATTGGGGGCAGGAGGAGAAGGGGATGACCGAGGATGAGATGGCTGGATGGCATCACTGACTCGATGGATGTGAGTCTGAGTGAACTCTGAGAGATGGTAATGAACAGGGAGGCCTGGCGTGCTGGAATTCATGGGGTCGCAAAGAGTCGGACACAACTGAGTGACTGAACTGAACTGAACTGAGAGAAATCAGCCTGTTCAAAAGCTCTGAAATGACCAGGGTGGCAGGGGTGTGGGAAACAAGAGAAGAAAGAGTATGAGACATGTATGGACTGATAAGCATGATCCATGCATGGCATTTGGATTCTAGTCTTGGTGCCGCAAGAAGCCACTGGGAGAGTCTAAGCACTAGAGTCACATGGAAAGATTTACATTTATAAAAGCTCACTTTGGCTGTCAGGTGGGAAAAGATTGTAAAGGGCATGTGTAAAAGCAGAGGCTGTTGCAGTGGTCCAGTCAGAGACTGCGGTGTTTGAAAGCATAAATGGAGACTAGCAGAGAGATTCCTGAGGACACATTCTGGAGGCAGAGCTGAGAGACTTGTGGGTTGGACTGTGGTTGGGAAGTTGGGACAACAATGGGGAAAAGAGAAGAATCAAGGATCACATCCAAGCTATTGACCTGAACAGCTAATGGGTGGACAGGGTACCCTTTGTTGAAATGAGAAAGACCGGAAGAGGAGAAGCTTGGGACGTTGATGACAAGGAATAATGAAGAGTTTGAGAGGAAAAGAAAGGTTCCTAGGTTTTGGCTTGAACAACTTACTGCACCTTCACAGCAACCCTGTACAGTTATTCCTGGATTTCACATGAGGATATTGAAATTTAGGCAAGTTAAATAACATGTCCAAGGACACTCAGCAAGGAAGTGCCAGGGCTTGGATTTGAGGTAAAGTGCTTGATTCTAGAATCCACAATGTGCAGTTCTACACATCACTGCCTTCCAATACAGAATATGGTACTGCTTTTGTCTCAATGAGTTTCTCTCTCCCCATCTATAAAACTAGGTAAATAATATTCACCGTGTAACAGTTTTAAGAATCAATGTGGTTAAATGGGAAATTCTCCCTGTACTACAGAGTTGTTCATAACAATAAAAAAATTACATTTCCAGCCACTAAAATCTGGCATATATTCTTGATTCTGTTAATCTGCGTACTCTGGCTTTGACTGTGGCCACATCCTAGCCTAGTAGATTTCTGCTGTCTTACTTGGTTTCCAAAGAGCTTTCCAAGTTCTGCTCCTAGAAGCCTTGAGAGGGACTGAGAAACTGTACCCTAACTCTGGGACTGTGCCCTCCTCTCAAGCATCACTGGAGAACTTTGAGATTCTCCTGCCTCCAGGATGCCTTTCGTGATTTACCTTCAAGAAAACGATGTATCATGCTGAGCCTGGGGTTGAAATCTACACAAATGGGGATGCTATCATGTAGAGAGTTGCAGTGACTTGCATCCTCTGAAGGAAGTTCTCTCATGACACTCTACAAACTCTTGTGGGAGATACTCAGCCTGCAGCTCAGAGGGTCCTTAACAACTGCCCAGTCACTGTCCCTTTGAGCTAAGGAGTGACAGGACAGGGAGGGGGGAAACACAGGGAAAGAGAAGGTCACCTTATGTGAGCTCCTATTGAGTCCTAGGCCCCATGGTGAATGTTTTCACTCAAACACTGAACTGAAAGCCGCTTTAGTCATGTTAGACTCTTTGCGACCCCATGGACTATACAGTCCATGGAATTCTCCAAGCCAGAATACTGGAGTGGGTAGCCATTCTCTCCTCCATGGGATCTTCCCAACCCAGGGATTGAACCCAGGTCTCCCACATTACAGGTGGATTCTTCACCAGCTGAGCCACAGGGAATATCTCCCTTAACTTCTTTTTTTTTTTTTTTTTAATTTTTACTTTATTTTACTTTACAATACTGTATTGGTTTTGCCATACATTGACATGAATCCACCACGGGTGTATATGAGCTCCCAATCCTGAATCCCCCTCCTACATACCACTCCATATCCTCTCTCTGGATCATCCCTACCTTAACTTCTAAAGCAATCTTGAAAGGCAACAATTATTATTCTCATTTAATAAACCAAGATCCTAAAGCTCAGTGTTCGTTTCACTTGCCAAAGTTCACACAGCAGATCAGAAGTGGAGTCACAGTTCTGCCCTACATATATTTGACTCTAAAATACAACGTTGTGTTTTTCCCCTGCTAAGCCATAATGCTGAAGTATAGAATCAAGAAAGAAGGGGAAAAGGAGGACAAAAGGGTCCTATTGAAACTATGAAGTCACAAGTCCACGGTGACTGAAAATTAATTTTATTTTCAGCTCAGGCATATCAGAAAAAAATCTAGTTTCAGTTATTGTTATACATGTAGAAGGTAAGTTATCAAACTGCAGTAAAAAACATCAGCCAAAATACCAACCAGACTTTCTTATTCCCCAAGGCCATGATAAGGAAGATGACTGCAAATTTAGCTTGCATAACTGTAGAGAAACCATGTTAGCAAAAGGAGAAGGAGAGATGCTTATTCCATTAAGAGAATCAATTCTTCCCTCCAAATGAGAATGCCAGGTGAGAAATGGGGACTTACATGGCTACCTTTCACTATGATGATTTGATTTATGTCAGTAAATTCTATACCTTTCCGGCTCCTAAATTCAGAGCACTGCAGTTAAGCTGATGCATATCAGAGCCGACTCACTTTCTCATTCTAAGCTGATAATTTAAATGCTTACATTAAAGTTTCTATGTTAACTTTCAGGGTTTTAAAAATGAAGGAAGTTTCTATTCTCCATCAGGCTCAGGAGCAATGGGAATTAATGTGATATTGTCTTTAATGAAACATAGTGGGGACTTGTGATTCATGTTGGTTCCCAATCCTTTCCATCTCTTTAAAATGCCATAAAATGAAAAATACAACAGCTGTTTCATATTAAAGAGAAATGCAAATGTGCATTAATGCAGCTCAAGAAATATTTTATATGTTCAGAGAATTTATTATTTTTTATATGAGTGGAATCAATCTACATTTTCCCCATTTAATAATATGGCACTTATTTCAATGGCTTTGCCAGCTACTTAAGCCAAATGCACAAAAAGAATGGTCTAGGATCTAAGTCAAAGATACCCTTCTTTTCCTTAAAAGAATAAAATAAACAACAAAATTTCTGTTGCAGTTTGCCCACCAAAGATAAAAAAGCACCACATTCTCCTTATACCTAGATTACTAGATTAACTAATTTCAGTTGTATATTCAATAATCTTATCAGAAGAGTCAGTTGTTTAAGCTGAGCTTTCCATAAGGTGAGCTGTGTTCAAACCCAGGTACTTCTTGTGCTGATAATTATTGTGTTTGGAGAAGTCTCCTAGTGATCAGTAATGCTTCCTCATTATTATACTCCTTCTATTACCTAATTCAGATGCAGATATAAATTATTTAAAACAAGAGAGGTTTCCCTTGCTAATTAATGGCAAGCTGACTAACCAGGTCCTATCAATGCCTAAGGCTTCACTCTATGCACAATTCTTCAACCAGTATAATAGCCCACTTCCATGGTTTCGCTGGGTAATTTTAATCAGTCACTGTGTATACCACAGAAACCCAACAGCTGTGCACTTGGATGACCTTATTATCATTAGTGGCAAACTGGTTGTTGAGCAGGGAATTTTTCATCAGGAAAGACTACATGATCTCATAAACTTGGGAATGGCCAGGTTCTTTTTTTTTTTCCTAGCTATAAATTACAACTTAGGAAATGAACATGTTTTGACTGAAATTCACCCTTTAATGAAGAGAGATATATCTGAAGTTTCTAACACATTTTCCATATTCTTTTATGCTCTTCTAGGGAATAAGAATTTTGTCATCATTGAGAAAATTTCCCAGTGAATGAAAGAGAGTTTTCTGTGACTTTTGCTTTTGGCATTGGAAATATCAAAAGCTGCCTCCTGGTGGTCAAGGGATCAATAATTCTCTGGAATCTTGGGGAAATAACTCAAATAATGGACCCTAAAAGGAGATCTTTAGGTCCCTATGGTACAAGATGCACATTTTTGGTGCTAAGAGAAAGTCAAATAACTTGCTGAGGACACGATTCCTCACAAGACCACATTTCAGACAAGTCAGTGGATATTAATTCTACAGTTTTGGCACAGTCCAAATGGTATTTTCCTATCAGGTGTCTGCCATTGTCTTAGCCTTTCAGACTTTTAAGTTTTCCTATAATGCCTGGAAAATCCCATGGATGGAGGAGCCTGGAAGGCTGCAGTCCATGGGGTCGCTGAGGGTCGGACACGACTGAGCGACTTCACTTTCACTTTTCACTTTCTTGCATTGGAGAAGGAAATGGCAACCCACTCCAGTGTTCTTGCCTGGAGAATCCTAGGGATGGGGGAGCCTGGTGGCCTGCCGTCTATGGGGTCACACAGAGTTGGACACGACTGAAGTGACTTAGCAGCAGTAGCAGCAAATACCTTAAATTTAATATGTCCCCAAGCACTTCCCTTCTAAGAAATATTCCTAGTAAGAGAATGCGCTCTTCTTTCTTCTGTAAGGGTGACGTCTCTAGAAGAGATGGTAGTTTTGTCATAATCCGTCCCTTCACTCTGTGATAATTTCCAAAAGTTCATTCTCGCTGTTAACAGCTGTGTGACATTTTTATCAGTTTCTTTGTGGGACTTCTCTATTGGCTCTCTGGAGCCCGCACACTGCAACTACTGAGCCCTTGTGTTACAATTACTGAAGCCCATGCACCTAGAGCACTCATTCTCTGCCATAGGAGAAGCCACGGCAATGAGACACCCATGCGCAGCAACAAAGAGTAGCTCCTGCTCGCCGCAACTAGAGAAAGCCCACATTCAGCAATGAAGATCCAGCACAGCTACAAATATAATCAATCAACTGAAAAAATTCCAGCTCCACCAGACACAGCACATAGAAGAAGGAAGGAACCCAGCCTAGAGCTAGAACCGAGGCCCTGGGCACATGATCCCCGCTGAGTATTCCAGATGAGACTTCAATTATCAAGATGCAGACATAAGCCTTTCTCACTATACCCAGGTCAAATTTCTGACCCACAAAATCATGAGCATAATAAAATGGTTGTTGTCTTCTGCCACTAAGTTTTGGGGTGGTTTCTTAGACAAAAGTGAATAACCAAAACATAATGTTCTAAGGAAGACAGCACAGCTAAAAATAAATAATTTTTTTTAAAAGAAAGGCTATAAAAATTTTTCTTTGCCATCCCAGAGTAGTGCTGCCAAATGGAATGATGACCCAAAGATATTTAAAGATAATGTGTGCATGCGCAGGGCTTCCCAGGTAGCTTAATGGTAAAGAAGCCACCTGCCAATGCAGGAGATGTGGGTTGTCTCCCTGGGTCAGGAAGATTCCCTGGAGGAGAAAATGGCAACCCACTCTAGTATTCTTGCCTAAGAAGGCCCATGGACAGAGGAGCCTGGAGGGCTACAGTCTATGGGGTGGCAAAAGAGCTGGACACGAATTTACAACTAAACGACAATACAGATGCAACTAGGAACAGAGTGAGCGGCATAGAATGTACAAGCTTCTTTCCCTTCTTGCATGCCCATGGAGATTTCCACACCTGTTACACCAGCCTTGATTCTCTGTGATGTTTATGATCTTGTATCTTGTGGGCATACCTGGGAAAAACTGTGAAGGATGTAAAAATGAAACTTCAGCCTTCTCCAACCTTCCCTGTTGGCTGCTCCCTTTCTCTGTCTTCATCCTCCATCTTACCCCACACTACTGTACTCTAAAGGACCTGGCCCCAGCTGGATAGTCACTAAGTGATGCTCCTCTCAGGGCTGCTTTCCAGGACCAACAGACCCCTCTCTCACCTGCTGGGAATGTCAGCTAGGAAGGCTCCCAGCAGTATCCCTCACTGAACATTATCTCAACCTCAGGGAACTACCTCACCTCATGTAATGCTCACTCCTTAGAAGCAGCCCATAATCAACGATTGGCTAATGCTGGGATATAAATATCTGGCTCCTTGATCTCAACGGAAACAACTCTGAAGGGCCACCCCAGCTCTAGAGCTCCTGTAGGATTGGCTGAAACCTCAGCTGCACATAAGCTTCTCTCTCTGCCCAATCATGCCTTTCTGGCCTCCTTACAGGTGATCTGAAAACATTCCACAATGAGCATTCTGCATCCAACTTTTCATCTTTAAATGTATTTCCAGGGAACCCAATCTAAGATAGGAATTACCCAGAGTAGTCTGAGACTGTTGTGTCACAAGGAAGGGTGGCCCAATCATTCCCCAAAGAAGCGAGAGTTACAACCAGGAAGACAAGCAGTTACATCCAAAAAGCTACAGACTGAACTCAATAACTCAAAGTAAAATGATGAGGTTTAAGACACAGATAGAATCAAATTGTTAAGGACAAGTGCAAAGAGCAAAGGGATTACAATTGTCTACATCTTATTCTAGCATCTCTGCTAAAGATGCTGCTGAGAACACTCACTAAAGGGCACTCTAGTGAACCTCCATTCGGCGGCTCCTACAGCCTAACCACATGGTCGTAATCATAGAATGGGACCCATGCCTCTCAGATCACCCCTCCTCAGAGTTCCATCTGAAAGTCCAAGGCTGAGTGGCCCAACTATCCCTTGTGTCTGCATCCCAATACTTTGCCTCTCTGGTCACTGTCTTCCACAGCCTGGGCCATGAGTCAAATGAACTGCCATACTCCTAAGCAGTCTGGAAGCTCAGTTTGTTGCCAAGAAGTTACCTTACATTCTCAGTGATGCTTATTATACATGAAGATGCTTTTTTTTTTTTTTTCAAGTTTCCTTTAAATACGGATACATATTTTTCTGGAGCACTTGTTTCCTTCCCCTTATCAGGAAGGAGAGTAAATATTCCCCTGCCTCCTTCCCAAAAACCTTTACTTCTCCTCCTCTTAGTTATAATAGCTAACACGGACTGGGCACCTACTATGAGCTAGGCACTGTTCTGAGTAATACTTTTCATGTAATACTGATAGTGGCCTTGTGCAACAGTTATTATGAGGATGATCTCCACTTTGCAGATGAGAGAACAGAGGCACAGAAAGGTGGCCCTAACTGCCCCATGGCCGCACAATCAGGAAGTCACGGGGCCAAGATACAAGCCCAGCCAGCGCTCTCAATCAGTAAGCTCATTTACTTTGCCCTAGTCCTAGCATCCACTGACATCCTCTTCACATTCCTGCACATGTTGAGGATTTTCTTTGCACTCTGAGTGCTACCACTGCCCATAATGTAATGTCAATCTCCCCACTTAGGACTCCACCAAAGCCCTAGCTTCCCATTTCTGTGCACTCATCTGTTTCAATGATATTCAACATGACTACCAGGATCATCCTCTTCTCAAAACTTCAGTTCTGAAATTTCCCTCTAACCACTTTGAATTCTCTACTTGTCCTGCTTCTTCATTGCTTCTAAACTGCTATCTGGCATTACTCCTTCCTTTCCTGATATAACCCATGCCTTGTCCATACATTTGGCCTTACTTCTTTCCTTGATAAGCCCATGTTCCCTGTCTTCCTGTCAGTTACTCCTTTATCAGCACTGGAAACTCCATTACCTTCCTTTTGATGCAGATATTATGATAATTCTCCCAATTCAACTGGAGAAGGGTAGAAAATAGACCTACAGGGGCACACCAAAGGTTTCTAAAACACACACCACATACACACACAACATGAGTTCTATTAGGCTAGACCCCAAAGTTCTCAAGTGATTTCATTTATTTAGACAGCAAACTCATTTTGAGGGCTTCCTATGTACCAGGTAAAGTTCTAAGGGATGAAGAGTCTGTAGTGAACAAGACTGACAGGGTTCCTACCATGGTTGCCTTATGGTATTCATGGGCTACTTCTTCCATAAAAAATACAAAAATTATATTTTATGATTGTGTTGAAAAATAAATTTAATCTAGAGTGAATTCTTCATTTTATATTCATTATTATGATGTTCTTTTTCTGCTATTTTTTAAAAAATACATTAAAGGATTTTCATGAGCCCCTTAAAGTATCAGGTATCCCAGGATCCACTCAGTGGGTAAGTTGGTCAGCTCTGGTCTCCACCATCTGGAACTTACATTCTTGAGGGGAAGATAATAACAAAAAAGTGACAAATAAATCAAAATGAAAATATCAAAAAATACAGTGAAGACAATTGAACAAGATATCTTAGAAAGTGGTCAGAAAAATGGGGCTGTACAGAGGGAGTGTCCAGGGCAGACTCCCTGAAGGGATCATACTTGACATGAGAAACTTGATGACTAGAAGCAATCAGTCTTCTGAAAATCTAGAAGTCTCACAGGAGGAACAGATGATACACAATCCCTCAGGCTGGAAAGAGTTTGGTGCATTTCAGAAAAGCAAGACAGCAGTCATGTTGAACCACAGCAGATGGGAAGAGGGACAAAATGAAGAGGTAGGCAGGGGCAAGGCCATACCATGCCTTATGGTTAAGAGCTTGGATTTTGCTCTAAACTAGGGAGTTACATGGCTTGATTTTGAGAGTGAATTATAGGGAGAAGCAGGGAGACTGCTGGCTGCTGTAGGCTACCCAGGTGAGAGAAAAATGCTGCTTTGCACCAGGGAGATGAGTGGAGATGAAGAAAGGATAATGAATGTGAGATGTCCTTGGAACTTGAAGTCAACAGGACTCAATGAATTGATGCAAGAGGTGAAGAGCAAAGAGAGGAATTAAGGATGACTTGAGGACTTTGGGCTTGATGGGGCTGTCAGTTACCAGCACTGGCTTCTATAAATGCTCATGGGAGTTAGAATTCACATAGTGCTCACTATATGTTTGCCAAGCATTCATTTAATCTTCAAGATGATCCTATAAGATAGATACTGTCTCCATATTAGAAATAAGGGGGGAAAAAAAGTAAAGATATTAAGGAACTTGACAAGATCACCCAGCTGGTGCCCTGTAGAGAAAAGATAATGGACTCCAGTCTCCAACTGTTGTAACAACTCACCTACAGTGTCTCATTAGCCTCATGCATGTGAATTACAGACCCAAATATCCAACGTCTTAATCTCCAGATGGCCCACAGGAACCTAAAACTCAAAGTACTTTGAGCTGAGCTTACCTTTCTCCCTACCTTCCTCCTCATAAACTTCAACAAATTATATCACCATCCACCCAGCTGATCAAGTTAGAAACCTTGATGCCACTCTTGACTTTGCCCAGCAACTTTCATCCCCAGCCAGCATTCAGTCATTGATGCTGTCCCGTCTCTTCCATCTCTTTGGTACCTTTCAAATTTATTCATTTCTCTATCCCAACCCTCTGTTACCTTATTAGCCTCCATGTGATCTCTGACAATAGTAAGTCAACATATCTGTGCTAGAAAGACTCTGAGGCCGTGAGCATAGCATCAGTTCCATTGCTGGTGATGTCTCCCATGGGAACAATGAGCCAGTGGTGGCTCTGGGACCAGAATTTGCCAGCCTTGCCCTAGCATTCTAACACAGTACTTACCACACATAGTGCCCTTAATAAAGGATGCTAAATGAATGAAAAATTGACATGGATGTCTCACTTTCTCTGAGAAACTAAGCATAATGTTCTAGACCACAGAATGTTAATCAACACCTGTATCAGGATGCTTTGTTGCAACAGATAGTAATAGAGCCCTTTATATCCACCAATCCAATCTAATTCAATGGTTTTTGAAAGCTGCTTCTTGTTTCTCACCAGTCTTTTGACATGCGCCAAGTCTCTCAAGCTTCTTTCTCAGCCCACCTGGAAAATGCCCCCCATCCTCCAACACACACACACACACACACACACACACACACACCCTCACTGCTCCATCCCAGGTTTAGGCAGCCTGACCATTTTAAATGTTGACAATCCACCCAGGGGACATTCTATATATTCATTGAATTTCCAATAATTAAGCTGTTCTACTTGTAATGTGAACAAATAACATACAGGAAGAACCAGTAATGTGTAGAAATCCTAGCCTCTCAGTCATGTAGAAGCTTAGATATGATTTACGCTACAGACCTTCACCTGGATGTGGAGACTAATGTCCTCTCAGCACATATACTTTCCACTAATCTCTTCAGTGATGTTCTGATCTTTAAATAGGGTTTTCTTCTTTGTTTGTCAGTCTATCACCCCCAAACATGTCAGATATGTCCCCTGCATACAATGGACATTTTATATATGACTGATCACTTCATTTTTACTTCTCAGGCAAAGAAAGCTTTTCATATATTAAATTTTTTGGCAGATATAAAAGAGGGTGCTATTTTTATTCTATATCATATTCTTAATACAATCAACAAGCACAGTGACTAATTCTAATTTAATTTATAAAGGTTACAATGGTCTGTTGGGCCACCTCCCTCAAGATTCAAGGAGCTTACTAATAATAATGCAGAGTTGCTGAACCATAATATCTCTTGGTCTGTAAGACTAAAGACATTTTAACACTTGCAGGGCTCCAGTCTGCTGCAATTAATTCTGATCAGATGTCCACAGTACAGTCATTATTAGCTGCAGAGTGTCAGAATGTGCTGGCCACTTTGAAGGTGAATCTTCAACGAATGCCCTTTGTTGTTGCCAAACAATGAGGAATTAACATTCAAGTTTATATAAAAGATTGCAAATGGATAGGAAAAAGTGTTTCAGCAATTAGTCATTTTTTGCTGTCCTGGATTTTTTTAGGAGTTGAAACCCAACTTGCTTATATAATTCATATATGTCAAATAGCACAAGTGTTTTCAAGTTGTTACTGAGTTGGCTAAAAAGGAGCCCTTCAGTTATTTAATTAGTTAGTTCAGTCGCTCAGTCGTGTCCGACTCTTTGCGACCCCATGAATCGCAGCACGCCAGGCCTCCCTGTTCATCACCATCCATCGGAGATCACTTAGACTCACATCCATCGAGTCAGTGATGCCATTAGGGAAGGAGAATGTATAAGTAGAGAGGTGAATGTGCTTAAATCTCTCTTTAACCAGGACATTAGCATCATGACTGGCATCAGAAGTGAGATGTCAGGGTTCCAGATTTCATACAGGTCTTCTCCCTGATGTCTCCGGGACAGGTGGAGCCCAGAGTCCTTAGGGAGTTCAAGTCCTTAGGGAGTTCAAGTCCACCAAGTTTGGAGTGGGGCCAGACAATGTCACACAGGTAAGGGGAAGCAAGCAAGCCACTGGATATGATTAGGCCAACAGATCTGATCATTTTGAAGAATTCTGATAAAGTTTTATTAGTCACTTATAAGAGGAGAGGGTCAGCAACACAGAAGTCACAAAATGCCATGAAAAATTACCAGCCCTATTTTGTACAAGGAAACTAGGTAAGGGGCAAGTAAGGAAGCTGCTGGATATAGTTAGGCCAACAGATCTGATTATTTTTAATAATTCTAATAAAGTTTTATTAGTCACTAACAAAGTTTTATTAGTCACTAACAAGGTGGGTGAGAGATGTTCAGGAACACACAAGTCACAAAATTCCATGAAAAAATTATCAGATCTATTCTAGGCAAGGAAACAATAGTTGAAGTGGCTCGTAGGGGATCTAGGATGATAGTGATATGGTGGGAGAAAAAAAATGGTCACAGAAGGTCCACATGGGGCAGAGGGAAGAACACAGCGTAATGAAGAGCAGACAGAGTCTCTACATAATCTCAACCCAAAAGAAGAAAAAAAGAAAAAACACCAACAACATCAGTTCAGTTCAGTTCATTTCAGTGGCTCAGTTGTGTTCGACTCTGCAGTCCCATGGACTGCAGCACACCAGGCTTCACTGTCTATCACCAACTCCTGGCACTTACTCAAACTCATATCCCTTGAGTTGGTGATGCCATCCAACCGTCTCATCCTCTGCCATCCCCTTCTCCTCCCACCTTCAATCTTTCCCAGCATCGGGGTCTTTTCAAATGAGTCGGTTCTTTGCAGGAGGCCAAAGTACTGGAGTTTCAGCTTCAGCATCAGTCCTTCCAATGAATATTCAGGACTGATTTGCTTTAGGATAGACTGGTTGGATCACCTTGCAGTCCAAGGGACTCTCAAGAGTCTTCTCCAACCATAGTTCAAAAGCATCTCAGCTTTAGCACTCAGCTTTCTTTATAGTCCAACTCTCACATCCATATATGACTATTGGAAAAACCATAGCTTTGACTAGATGAACCTTTGTTGGTAAAGTAGTGTCTCTGCTTTTTAATGTGCTGTCTAGGTTGGTCATAACTTTTCTTCCAAGGAGCAAGTGCCTTTTAATTTCATGGTTGCAGTCAACATCTGCAGTGATTTTAGAGTCCAAAAAAATAAAGTCTGACACTGTTTGCATTGCTTCCCCATCTATTTGCCATGAAGTGATGGGACCGGATGCCATAATCTTAGTTTTCTGAAAGTTGAGTTTTAAGTCAACTTTTTCTCTCTCCTCTTTTAATTTCATCAAGAGGCTCTTTAGCTCTTCTTCACTTTCTGCCATAAGGGTGGTATCATCTGCTTATCTAAGGTTATTGATATTTCTCCCGGCAATCTTGATTCCAGCTTGTGCTTCATCTAGCGCAGCGTTTCTCATGATGTACTCTGCATAGAAGTTAAATAAGCAGGGTGACAATATACAGCCTTGACGTACTCCTTGGGTTGCTCTAATGAGGTTTTATAAGAATTAAATGAGAGATACAGAAAATATATATCTAAGATTGTGTATATCTGTAAAAGTTTTGGGACTAGGCAATAAGTATATATTAGGAGATCACTTAGACTCACATCCATCGAGTCAGTGATGCCATTAGGGAAGGAGAATGTATAAGTAGAGAGGTGAATGTGCTTAAATCTCTCTTTAACCAGGACATTAGCATCATGACTGGCATCAGAAGTGAGATGTCAGGGTTCCAGATTTCATACAGGTCTTCTCCCTGATGTCTCCGGGACAGGTGGAGCCCAGAGTCCTTAGGGAGTTCAAGTCCTTAGGGAGTTCAAGTCCACCAAGTTTGGAGTGGGGCCAGACAATGTCACACAGGTAAGGGGAAGCAAGCAAGCCACTGGATATGATTAGGCCAACAGATCTGATCATTTTGAAGAATTCTGATAAAGTTTTATTAGTCACTTATAAGAGGAGAGGGTCAGCAACACAGAAGTCACAAAATGCCATGAAAAATTACCAGCCCTATTTTGTACAAGGAAACTAGGTAAGGGGCAAGTAAGGAAGCTGCTGGATATAGTTAGGCCAACAGATCTGATTATTTTTAATAATTCTAATAAAGTTTTATTAGTCACTAACAAAGTTTTATTAGTCACTAACAAGGTGGGTGAGAGATGTTCAGGAACACACAAGTCACAAAATTCCATGAAAAAATTATCAGATCTATTCTAGGCAAGGAAACAATAGTTGAAGTGGCTCGTAGGGGATCTAGGATGATAGTGATATGGTGGGAGAAAAAAAATGGTCACAGAAGGTCCACATGGGGCAGAGGGAAGAACACAGCGTAATGAAGAGCAGACAGAGTCTCTACATAATCTCAACCCAAAAGAAGAAAAAAAGAAAAAACACCAACAACATCAGTTCAGTTCAGTTCATTTCAGTGGCTCAGTTGTGTTCGACTCTGCAGTCCCATGGACTGCAGCACACCAGGCTTCACTGTCTATCACCAACTCCTGGCACTTACTCAAACTCATATCCCTTGAGTTGGTGATGCCATCCAACCGTCTCATCCTCTGCCATCCCCTTCTCCTCCCACCTTCAATCTTTCCCAGCATCGGGGTCTTTTCAAATGAGTCGGTTCTTTGCAGGAGGCCAAAGTACTGGAGTTTCAGCTTCAGCATCAGTCCTTCCAATGAATATTCAGGACTGATTTGCTTTAGGATAGACTGGTTGGATCACCTTGCAGTCCAAGGGACTCTCAAGAGTCTTCTCCAACCATAGTTCAAAAGCATCTCAGCTTTAGCACTCAGCTTTCTTTATAGTCCAACTCTCACATCCATATATGACTATTGGAAAAACCATAGCTTTGACTAGATGAACCTTTGTTGGTAAAGTAGTGTCTCTGCTTTTTAATGTGCTGTCTAGGTTGGTCATAACTTTTCTTCCAAGGAGCAAGTGCCTTTTAATTTCATGGTTGCAGTCAACATCTGCAGTGATTTTAGAGTCCAAAAAAATAAAGTCTGACACTGTTTGCATTGCTTCCCCATCTATTTGCCATGAAGTGATGGGACCGGATGCCATAATCTTAGTTTTTTGAAAGTTGAGTTTTAAGTCAACTTTTTCTCTCTCCTCTTTTAATTTCATCAAGAGGCTCTTTAGCTCTTCTTCACTTTCTGCCATAAGGGTGGTATCATCTGCTTATCTAAGGTTATTGATATTTCTCCCGGCAATCTTGATTCCAGCTTGTGCTTCATCTAGCGCAGCGTTTCTCATGATGTACTCTGCATAGAAGTTAAATAAGCAGGGTGACAATATACAGCCTTGACGTACTCCTTGGGTTGCTCTAATGAGGTTTTATAAGAATTAAATGAGAGATACAGAAAATATATATCTAAGATTGTGTATATCTGTAAAAGTTTTGGGACTAGGCAATAAGTATATATTCATTGACAGGTAGCAATAGCAACAGCAGCAACTGCTCTATGATGTGCTATACATAAAGATGTAGAAATATCAACAAAGCAACTACAGCTGCATGCACGCAAGAGAGACCAAATTAAACAATGCAATTTATAATAATAGTTCACAATATCTAGTTTTCCCTGTCTTCAGTTTCAGTTCAGTCACTCAGTCATGTCCAACTCTTTGTGACCCCATGAATCGCAGCACGCCAGGCCTCCCTGTCCATCACCAACTCCTGGAATTCACTCAAACTCATGTCCATCGAGTCAGTGATGCCATCCAGCCATCTCATCCTTGGTCGTCTCCTTCTCCTCCTGCCTCCAATCCCTCCCAGCATCAGAGTCTTTTCCAATGAGTCAGCTCTTCACATGAGGTGAAGTCCTGGAGTTTCAGCTTTAGCATCAGTCCTTCCAAAGAACACCCAGGACTGATCTCCTTTAGAATGGACTAGTTGGATCTCCTTGCAGTCCAAGGGACTCTCAGGAGTCTTCTCCAACACCACAGTTCAAAAGCATCAATTCTTCGGCACCCAGCTTTCTTCACAGTCCAACTCTCACATCCATATATGACCACTGGAAAAACCATAGCCTTGACTAGACAGACCTTTGTTGGCAAAGTAATGTCTCTGCTTTTCAATATGCTATGTAGGTTGGTCATAACTTTTCTTCCAAGGAGTAAGCGTCTTTTAATTTCATGGCTGCAGTCGCCATCTGCAGTGATTTTGGAGCCCCCCAAAATAAAGTCTGACACTGTTTCCACTGTTTCCCCATCTATTTGCCATGAAGTGATGGGACCAGATTTGTTATCTTTGGCTCCTCTTTCTTTCATAACTCATGGCCAGACTATCAACAAATCCTTTTGGCTCTGTCTTCAGACATATTCAGAATCCATCCATGACTCATTACCTCTCCCACTCCCCATCTCCTTCAAAGGTCTCCATTTCTCATCTGAACTTTTTGGTGGTCTTTGGACTGGTCTCCCTGTCCCTGCCCTTTCCTCCTATGATCTCTTCCCCATGCAGCAGTGACAATGGTCCTTCTCAAATGTTAGACTGCATTCCCCACTGCTCAAAACCTTCCAAACGTGTCCCTGTCTTAGAGTAAAACTCCAGGTCCTTAAGATAGGCCAGGCCCTGAGGACTTGGCCCCCTGCTCTGTTCCTGTTCTCAAACTCTACCACCTTCCTCACTTCCAACTCTCTTGCCGCGCCAGCCATGATGATCACAACCACTTCAGCTTCCTCCTGCCTCAGTCCTTCACATCTGCTTTTTGTGTTTGTTTGGGCCCTCCAATAGCAGATTTCAAGATGGAACTGAATAACCAATAAATGGACTGAGAGGAAATGTGGGTGAGGGATAAAGAGGGTGGAGAGGGAGTAGGTGAGAAGGACCTTTGCCCATAATGCCAGGCTGGCACCTGTGAAGGAGAAGGAAAGTGAAGAGGATTGCCAAGGAAGGTTTCAGAGTGCAGTTTAGCCCTAAGGAAGCTTTGGGTAGGTCAGTGGGTTGTCTTTGAGTCACAGCTGCCTGTCAAAGGCATTCCCCATCTCATGGTATAGTCCTGAATTAGTACCCAATTTGCACAGTCACTGGCTGGGAGAGGCTCAGGACAAGAGTGGCCTTCACTTGAATGTGGCTGTGGATCCAGCAGGTAGCAGCCTGGTAGTAGTCAGTTATGTTCCCCAGCAGGAGACCTATGTCGATCACCTGTTCCCTCTACCTGGAATGATATCACATGGCTAGTCTCCCCACTTCCTTTAGGTCTCTATCCAAATGTCATCTTATCAGTGAGGCCCACCCTGACTACTCAAACAAAAAAGCACCCTTTCCCTGACACTTCCTACCTGCCTTACCGTGGTTTATTCTTCCTTATAGTGCTTCTCTCCATCATGACATATAATATAATAACTTGTTTTCATCTCTTCTCCCACTGAAGTGCAAGTTTCATGAAGGCAAGAATTTGCCAATTCTATTTGCTGCAATATTCCCAGTGTTTAAAATATTGTGAATAACATAACACATCGAACTTGTTCAATATATTAAATATATGTTGTGAAAAATAAAATTTAAAAAACACAGGTTAATATCATCATTTTTCATGTGTGCTTTGTCACTCCATTGCGTGTGACTCTTTGCAACCCTTTGGACTGCAGGCCACCAGGCTCCTCTGTCCATGCGATTTCCCAGTCAAGAATACTGGAGTGGGTTGCCATTTCTTTCTCCCATCATCAATGTATGTGCATTTAAATTCCCTGCTGATTTTAAAGCCTGAGCTCCCCATATAACATTATTTAATCTTCTCAATGATAACACAAGCAAATCTATTAATGTGTATCCAAGTTATAGAGGCTTAATATTAAGAAATAATGAAATAAAATATGTAGTCAAGCAGAACCCTTTAGATTTCTCCATCCATCTTCATTTACTGCCTGATATTTGCAAGCTCTCTTAAGGACCCAGATATCTCTGTACAAAATCTTACTTTGCTCCTTGATTTATATATTTTAGTGATTTCCAAAGTTTAGTTTGCTAAGTCTTTTTAGTATTGGATACATATGCCATATGTCTTGT
>SJYT01080335.1:506848-611006 GCA_006410635.1 Cephalophus harveyi | reverse complement strand
ATAACCAATAAATGGACTGAGAGGAAATGTGGGTGAGGGATAAAGAGGGTGGAGAGGGAGTAGGTGAGAAGGACCTTTGCCCATAATGCCAGGCTGGCACCTGTGAAGGAGAAGGAAAGTGAAGAGGATTGCCAAGGAAGGTTTCAGAGTGCAGTTTAGCCCTAAGGAAGCTTTGGGTAGGTCAGTGGGTTGTCTTTGAGTCACAGCTGCCTGTCAAAGGCATTCCCCATCTCATGGTATAGTCCTGAATTAGTACCCAATTTGCACAGTCACTGGCTGGGAGAGGCTCAGGACAAGAGTGGCCTTCACTTGAATGTGGCTGTGGATCCAGCAGGTAGCAGCCTGGTAGTAGTCAGTTATGTTCCCCAGCAGGAGACCTATGTCGATCACCTGTTCCCTCTACCTGGAATGATATCACATGGCTAGTCTCCCCACTTCCTTTTGGTCTCTATCCAAATGTCATCTTATCAGTGAGGCCCACCCTGACTACTCAAACAAAAAAGCACCCTTTCCCTGACACTTCCTACCTGCCTTACCGTGGTTTATTCTTCCTTATAGTGCTTCTCTCCATCATGACATATAATATAATAACTTGTTTTCATCTCTTCTCCCACTGAAGTGCAAGTTTCATGAAGGCAAGAATTTGTCAATTCTGTTTGCTGCAATATTCCCAGTGTTTAAAATATTGTGAATAACATAACACATCGAACTTGTTCAATATATTAAATATATGTTGTGAAAAATAAAATTTAAAAAACACAGGTTAATATCATCATTTTTCATGTGTGCTTTGTCACTCCATTGCGTGTGACTCTTTGCAACCCTTTGGACTGCAGGCCACCAGGCTCCTCTGTCCATGCGATTTCCCAGTCAAGAATACTGGAGTGGGTTGCCATTTCTTTCTCCCATCATCAATGTATGTGCATTTAAATTCCCTGCTGATTTTAAAGCCTGAGCTCCCCATATAACATTATTTAATCTTCTCAATGATAACACAAGCAAATCTATTAATGTGTATCCAAGTTATAGAGGCTTAATATTAAGAAATAATGAAATAAAATATGTAGTCAAGCAGAACCCTTTAGATTTCTCCATCCATCTTCATTTACTGCCTGATATTTGCAAGCTCTCTTAAGGACCCAGATATCTCTGTACAAAATCTTACTTTGCTCCTTGATTTATATATTTTAGTGATTTCCAAAGTTTAGTTTGCTAAGTCTTTTTAGTATTGGATACATATGCCATATGTCTTGTGCTTATGGGAAATACAATGGCTTTTCAAAGGTAATTTTGGCATCTGTCATGCTGTGGGTTCTCCAGAAGCAGACCCTGAGATAAAGATTCATGTGAAAACTATTTATTTTCATGTGAAAATAATCATTCCCTAAATGACTTTATGGAAAGTATTCCTTAAAAACACTGAGAGGGTGAGAGTTCACAGTCTTCTCTTCATAGAGAAGGAGACCAAGCAAAGGCGAAATATCAAAGATCCACGGAAAATAACTTTGCCTTCACCCTGCAAGGAGGGGCAGGGAGTCTATAGATAGTGGAAGTTGCTCCTTAGAGTCATTCTTAAGGGTAGTATACCCCTGAACCACTCAGTCATTGGTGAGGGGCTACTCCCATAGCCCCTTCATGGATCATAGCCTTGACGTGGTGAAGGGGCTTGTGTAGCTCACTGAAGCTTTGAGCCATGCGGCGCAGGGCCACCCAAGACAGACAGCTCATAGTGAAGAGTTCTGACAAAAAGTGGCCCACCGGAGGAGGAGGAAATGGCCACTCACTCCAGTGTTCTGGCTGTGAGACCCCATGAACATGGAAAGGCAAAATATATGACATGAACATGGAAAAGCAAAATATATGACACCATGACACCAGGAGATAAGCCCACCAAGTCGGAAGGTGTCCAATATGCTACTGGGGAAGAGCAAAGGTCAATTCCCAGGCACTTTTTTTTTTTTTTTTTTTTCATTAAAAAAATTTTTTTTCAGCAGTAAAGTAGGTGGCAGCAGTCTGTGTACAGTACTCCAAAAAGAGATCCTGTTTCTAGATGTTGGAAGGAAAAATACAGGGGGAGCCAGAATGCCTGAAGATGGTTAAGGGACCAGGGATGGAAGATGATGCAGTGAAGGGATTAACGGTATATATGGGCAGAGTACTGACCCTGCTGGCTGTGTTTGCTGAATACCTACCTGTCTTACGGAGTACAGTTCCATAAAAAAAAGGAAGGCAGGTGGGGGAGGCAGGATGATAGTAAAACTTAGAATACATTTTTCAATTTTTTTATTTCCCTTCTTACTCATGAGCACTTATTTATAACTGCAGTAGAATTTCTTTAAATCACCTCGTATAATGATCCAAACATTGTGCTGGAGATCATGTCTCATTGGCTTGAAGAGCTGTGTTATAAGAGCATGGAGCCACACCAACCAGATGAACTTCTTTTTCTGCATTCAGTTGTTGATATTAAATACTATATCCTCCTATCACTGCAAGGCAACCTCAAGATCTCAGCCAACTACTTGAAACTACAGAGGCTTTTCTGAACAACTTCTCAACTCTGAGCCAGATGGCAGGGTCAAACATTTTAGCCAGGTTAGTCAAATTTTGGTGCCATTCTCTGCATTTGGAATTCTGTTCACAACAGCTCTTTTATGGCAGATGAAAGGATAAAGTTATACTGAAAACTGTCACCCATGAAACAAACAATGCCATTATAAGCTAAAGAACAGCACCCGGTGACATCAGGCATGGTAATTTTTGAATGTTCAGTATTCTTTTCTTCGGTTAGTGAGCTAACTAGATTCTTTAAAAAATTTTTTTTCTGCAGTAAAAGTCCATTACTCAACAACTATGTGGAACATGTCCCAATTCATGGTTCAGTAATTTTATGGGAGGTTCCCACAAGATAGCCTCTGTTTGAGGGAGTTCCTTTGGTCTTCTCAAAGTCTATGACAATTTTTCCACCATTTAACATAGTATCACCAAGAGATGAAATCTAACAGTTGTTGGATGTCAAGTACCATAGTAAGTATCTCTTTAATTACATTACAAGGTGGTATTACTAAATGCTTTTTATAGGTGATGAAAAAGTTCAGAGAGATAAAATAACTTATATAGTCACATAGTGAGTAAATATGAAGCTACAATTCAAACCCAGGGAGGCCTGATTCTTCCCAGTTTGCTGATACAGAGGAAATAATCTCACTGAGCCTCAAATATTCCTTGTCTTATGCAGTTTAGGCTGCTGTTCTGACAAAGTCCCACAGACTGAGTGACTTGTAAACAGAAATCTACTTTCACAGTTCTGGAGGCTGGAAGTCTGAGATCACGGTCGGGCAAGGGCCCTCTTCCCCAGATGCAAACCTTGCACTGTGCTCCCACGTGGCAGAATGTGTAAGACAACTTCCTGAGATGACTTGTATAAGGGCATTAATCACGAGACTCCACCTGCATGACCTAATCATCTCTCAAAGGTCTCAACCCCCAATATTATCACAGAGGGGATTAGGGTTCCAACATATGAATTTGGAAGGACACAACATTCATAACACTCACTGTTCCAAGAAAGATCACTGATGACATGCACCTGACTTGATTTCAGAATTGCTGTGAGCAATGACTGCTATGGGCCCTCTGTTCTTCTCCTTTTGTGATAGACATATCTACTGTAGTTATACTGTGCCTTTCTGACCATAGTATGTTGAGAGTGTGTAGGTACAGATTCTGTAGTTCACTGGTCTTCAGATCAAGAAGAATCTGTATCTAAGGAGCCACATTCAATGATTCACACCCGAAGAGACTCATCTACATCCAGATCTGAGTTCAGTAAAGAGATCCATGATGGTCAATGGTGCAATATGAAGTAATTTGGGACAAGGAGTCCCTAGAAAAGAATGAATGCATTTTGCTTGTGGAAGGCATGTAAATACTTTGTCACCAGAGGGTGGGCTTTGGTAGCTTTAAGACAGCCATAACCTTTTTGCTACTACCCTATTGAGTAGTGGTTCTCCTCTCCTGGAAGCCGATCTGGCTTTAGGGTCTTCCTCAACCAGTTCAATGCAACAGGAGTGATGTTCTGGGTCTTCTAAGACTAGGTCATGAGAAAGATTACAGTTTTCATCTCTTACAATGTTTATCCTAGGTGAAGTCAGCCATCAGATAAGAAATATGACCACACTGAGACGACCCTGCTGCTCAAACCTGACATGTGGAAAAGTCTTGGGGAGAGCAAGAGTGAGCAAGTCCTGGCCAACCCCAGATATTTCACCTATGTCAGCTCAAGCACGAGATATGTGACTGAAGAAGCCCTCTAAAACATTCCTGCTCCACCCGACACAACACGTAGAAGCACGGAACCCAGCACACAGCTAGAACCAAGGCCCTGGGCACGTGACCCCAGCTGAGCTTTCTCAACCATTTCCTGCCATTTCAGTGCCCTAGATGAGACTTCAGTCATCATGCAGATGCAGAGATAATCTCTTTCATGATGCCCGGGGCCAAATTTCTGGTCCAGAAAATCATGAGCATAATAAAATGGCTGTTATTTTCTGCCACTAAGTTTTGGAGTGCTTTATTGGACAAAAATGGATTACTGGAACATATTGTTCTAAGGACTCCCTAAAGAAAGTGATTGAGTTGCCCAGGCAGTTGTTTGAATGATTCTTCCTTTAAAAATCAATATTATATTCAGTATCATTTGTCATTAATCTTATTTTTAAAGTATCACAGGTTCATTAGAATATATATGAAAGTATAAAAAAGAAAATGAAAATCGCCTATAATCCCACCACCTAGACATACATTTTCAGTGTGTATCTGTGGATTAGGATGACGCTATATATGACCATTATCTATAACTGCATAAAACCATACCCAAATTAAAGGCTTAAAATAACAAAAATTTTATTATGTTCACAAGTTTGTGGGTCAACTGGGTGATTCTGAACACAGCTGGTGGATCAAAGGGAACCGAATGTGCTGTAGACAGGCAGGTTAGTTTCTAGAGCCCAAATTGGGATGTCTCTGCTGTTCATGTTTTCTTATCCTCAAAAGGCTAGCCTAACACTTTCCACAAGGAGATATCAGAACAGGAAAAGTATGAGAAGATGATCTATGAGATCTCTTGAAGCCCAGACTTGAAACTCTTATGGCATCATCACTTCTGCCCCATTCTACTGGTCAAAGAAAGCCAGAAGTCCATCCAGATGCAAATGGGTAGAGAAAGTGACTCCAACTCTTGAGCTGAGTAGCAGCAAGTTCACATGGCAAAGGTGCATGTGTGCAAGGATAGGAGGAACCCATGGCTATCATTACTATTATTATCTACAATAAATACTATACTTGAAATTTTCTACCAAATATTTATAAACTGTTATGCTTGGAAAATATAATCAAGAGAATTTGGGTAAGTAAACTGTCCATTGCCCTCTAACAAGGACTGTAATGTCTCAGATAGAGGAATCCTTATCTAAAAAAGAAAGAAAAGAAACGCTGTTTCTTTTCTCTAAGGAAAAACTCCTTGCAGCTCCCAAAGCCAATTTTTTGAGTAAATAGATCAATCAATGCAATCTCTATTTTTTCCTTTCCAAATCTAATGGGTTCTTTAACTGCCCTGAGTCAACACTGCCTAATCATCTCATTGAGGCACATGGTTACCACCCTCAGGGCTTTCCCATTTCTCTTACTGGATAACCGAGCAATATAATGATAGTGACAAGGTCCCTGGGCCTCAGGATGAACTTTGTTGCCATATGTTGATTGAGTGTTCATCCTAAAGACTTGTAAATATCCTAAACTGCAGTGTAAAGGCCAGCAACATTCATTTCTCAGAGAAATGGTTATCTTTATCCTGCTTTGGGCAAAAGCATCCCCTGAACTGAGGTTACATGCTCTGAATAAATTAAATCCCAGAGATACATAAAGGTTAAATGAAAAAAAGTCAAAATAAGTAGGTGATCTTAGTAAGTAGATCAGTTTGAGAAACATGTGGGAAGTGAGGGTAAGAAGTAGGTCCCTGTCCTCAGCCACAGTGTAGACTTCTATTCTCCCTGGACACAGCTATTAATCAAATAGGCTATTTTTAGAATATCCTAGAAATGAAAGTGCCCTTCTGTATTGTTATTGTCCTCTCTTAGGTCAATGATACATGACAGACTTATCATGAAGTCAGTTAAGAAAGAAAAAAATCTGTGATGTTCTTTGTGTCTTAAAGCAAAGAAATTTTAACCGGCTGAGGTCTATAATTTGTCACGATTCCTTCGCAAACCTCTTGATGTAATGCCTTATTTTGATGTTTCATATTATGTCCATTTTGATGTGACACAGTCTAATAGCTTGGTACTAAATGGAAACCAGAGAAAAGTGATAACAAGCTTAGGCCCTGGGGTTGATCTGGTTCTAAGTTCCTACATAGCCACTAGCTATGTGGGCTTACGTAAATTCAACTGTTGAGCTTTGATTTCTCCATCTGTGACATGATGATAAGTTAGGTAGAGAAACGGACCAGGGTGAGGCAAAGAAAGTGTCTGGCACTGTATCTGGCACATGGTGAGTGCTGAATTAATGTAAGCTCTTAGAGAAGGAGGCCCAGCGAGGTGCCATGAACCTCTGTCACAGGGATGTCAATGGCGCAGACAACAACTCCAGGAGACGCCTTCCACTTATAGCACGTGACATGTCCATGTATGAACTGGATTCATGGAATAGCAAGGGATACTATAACGAGCTAACTAAATTTGTGAAATGCCAACCCTCTGTAACTGGAGAACGATCATTCTCTCTGGATGCATACAACAAAACCTTGAAACAGAGAAACTGAACAAATCCCAGTGCCACTTATTAAAATATAGGAAAACAAACCAAATCTAGGTGGTATCACCCTGAGGAGTCTAGTTAACATCAGAAGTTACCTTCCTCAGTTCACAGAACATTCTCTTTCCCTCACAGGGAAAGGAATAGTGTGCTCGCTGCCACTAACCAAGCAGAGCCTTCATTACAAACTTCTACAGGTAAGGGCCCACTCCCTCACAAGTCAACCATGAAGAAAAGATAAAGTTCTTTAATCAAAGGGCAATTAATAACTCATGTTCACCTAGACCCAAGACAACATGTTGAAGAGTACACAACATGTGGTTTTACATAATTTTGTAGAAAGGGTTATTATTTTAGTGAAGTCTAATTCATTTTTCCTCAGTTCATTCATAATATCTTACAAATATGTACAATTGTAATCTGGGAGATTTACTGTTAATTGAAGCTATATCTCTCAGGTATTATTCTCTTGTGTTGCTCCTTGATTTTAAAATAATACTGTAGTATCCACTGGGGTTTCCAACTTGCATCCTGTTATAACAACTATGATGTTTTTGGAGACTTAAACTGCCATATGATATCATGACCTAGCTTGGCCAAATGGTATAAAGTACTCAGATTAGAGGAGAAAGAGAAGATTAAAATCATGAGTATAGCATAAGGAAATTGCCAGTGTGCATGAAAATCTTACAATATATGGAATACAGAGCAGATATCCAGTGGTTAGGGAGATGCTCTGGAGCAGGGAGATTGCATAGAAGAAAATGGAAGCACTCATATCTTCTGCAGGCATTTATGAATGTTGGCGTTTGGAGGAATGCACCATAAGGCTGTAGTGGAAGCCACCTAAACTGCCTCCTCACCAAACAGTGGGTTTCTTTCCAAGATACACATCCCAAATTTTATATATATATATATAAGTAAATCAGTAGGGAAATGGGATTTACTTTACACAATGTACTTTACTGGCAGCTCTTTAAAACATACCTATTCCATAAAAATAAAGCATAGCCGTCCTCTATCTGATCCAGACTTCAAGAGGGATGTGGGTCAAACTCCATGAGTTATAATATGGTCAGAAGGTTTAACGTTCCTAGAAAACAATCTAGGACCTTAATGATGATAAATACTTCAGCTCGTTTCTCATCAACGCTGAGGCTGGAAATGCTGTCAGCCAGCGTGGCAACCCCTAGATGGGGTGCAGAAGCAAGACTCACGGCACAGGCTTCCCGCAAACATTTCATCAACTGTGTCCAGCCTACTCAGCAAGCCATTTCTTTGCTCACTGATCTGTATCCTATTTGCCATGTAGACCCAGCAAAACAAACATTTTCAGTGACATGATTGCAAATGTTTCTGTCACATAGACCCATTGCAAACAATCTCCAGTTTGGATTTATTCCTGGTAGGCAGGGCTCTGCTCCAGAAGCCTATGAGGATTCCTCTTACTGTCTACATCTCAGAGGGCTCAGAGGGTTTCTCCCTTACCAAAAAAAAAACACGAGATTTCTGCCACAGCAAAGCAACAGCATGAGATTCTCCTGAGAATCAACATCCCACCTAAAATATTCACAACTAAGATTCCCAAAGGCTGATGAAGCGATGCCTCAGCTACTGACATTTCCCTACTACACAATCAAGAACATGAGGTCTTAGCAATATGGTCAGGATGCTTCACTCTTGCATTGTTATCAGTCTTCACTGTTTCACTGCTACTGAGATATATCTTTTAATAAAAACATATGAAACTGTGAAACAATTCTTTCAGCTCATTTTATGGACTGATCTGAGCTTGCTACTCGTAAATTGTGGATGGTTATGTCCTATGGCATTTTAGTTCTGCTCACTTTATAATTTAGTCTGACATTTGGATAGCCCTTGCCCTTCTGCACTAAAGTACTTTTGAATCACTTAATTATAACCATTATGTCTTGGGGGGAAATGTGTATCTGTAATGACTTGCCACTATTAAGTGGCCAGCTGACGATAGTGAAAGTAAGTTTTTGATACAAAGGTAGCAGAGTCATCCTATGTAAAAAGAATGGTCTAAAATTTTAAAACTTTGCATGACAAATTATAGAAACCTATTCAGATTGGTTTGCGCATAATAATGGAAACCAACTGGGAGTATCCAGTGCATCCTTGCATTGCAGCCAAGCATGGGGAACTGGAATACGAAATTTGCAAACCAGTGGGAATCCGAGTAATCAAACTTACCCTCTCTCGACATCTCTCTTTCCCTCCTTGAACTGTGTGATTTCTCATTTCATGCAAGATCCTGCTATGCATCTGCTTTATTCACATTTTCTTGTCTATGACTATTTTCCATTTCCCCACTAACAGAACAAATAGGTTGGGGTGCCAGCTCCACAGATGGCATACTTTCCAGCTCCAGAAAGACAACCAATTGCAAATCCTTGGAGAGAGAACACAAGAGTACCAACTTGGTTCAGGTGAGCGAGCACCCTGCTGTAACTGACTGTGGCTGCTTCGTCAATGAAACGTGCACATATTAATATTAAACCCAGTTAATTCTTAACCCTTTGGAGTTGCCCCAAAGAGAAATGTCTATAAGGATGAAATCTGAGGTAGGTATATGTCATGAATGGAGTGATGGATTTTGAGGTTATAAAGGATCCTGTGGATATTCCCACTGACACGGAAGTCCCCTAACAGCTCAGTTTTCCTAATAGAAAGCTGCCTGGAGTCTCAGTTTCAATACATCCTGTGGCTGGGTGCCCACTTTTCAGCAGAGGCTCGTTCTACTAGTGGGAAGATTTCATCTTCAGATATGTCTGCTTGTTGGTATTCAGTCCCTAAGTTGTGTCCAACTCTTTGTGACCCCATGAATTGCAGTACGCCAGGCTTCCCTGTCCTTCACTGTCTCATGGAGTTTGCTCAGATTCATGTCCATTGAGTCAAGGATACTATCCAACCATCTCATCCTCTATCACCCCCTTATCCTGCCTTCAATCCTTGCCAGCATCAGGGTCTTTTCCAATGAGCTGTCTCTTCGCATCAGGTACCCAAAATATTGGAGCTTCAGCTTCAGCATCAGTCCATCCAATGAATATTCAGGACTGATTTCCTTTAGGATTGACTGGTTTGATTTGCTTGATGCCCAAGGGACTCTCAAGAGTCTTTTCCAGCACTACAATTTGAAAGCATCAATTTTTTGACACTCGGCCGTCATTATGACCCAACTCTCACACTGGCACATGACTACTGGAAAAATGATAGCTTTGACTAGATGGACCTTTGTTGGCAAAATAATGTCTCTGCTTTCTAATATGCTATCTAGGTTTGTCATAGCTTTTCTTCCAGGGAGCAAGAGTCTTTTAATTTCATGGCTTCAGTCATTGTCTGCAGTCATTTTGGAGCCCAAGAAAATAAAATGTCAGTATTTCCATTTTTTTCCCCATCTATTTGCCATGAAGTGATGCCTTCTCTAAACATCTATCCATGCTCGGGTCTAGTCTTTGGAGTTCACAGAAGAGTTCAATACAATAGGTTTCATACAGCAAACATTTGCAGACAGCTGTCCCATCATATCTCCTCTTCTCCAAGTTTGACGTTTTCACATCTCCCAAACTTCCCTTTGAATGGCACCATCCTGACAGCCCTTCTCTGCATGTTTTCTGGTTTACCAAGGCCCCTCAATACATGGATATAGTCATTTAAATTTGTGGAACATCGAAGAGGATGTTGTCTGACACTAATTCTCACCTAGATGCAGTGTTTCTATTAACATGACACAAAACTGTTAGTTTTTTTTACAACACACTTAGGTGTGGAATTAAAAAGCCTAGGTTTCCTGGGCTCATAAGTTGTCTCCTCCATTCTTTCCTAGCTGTATGAATCTGGGCAAATAATCCCATTGTGATTCAGTTTCTTTACCCATAAAGGGGGGAAAATATGCATAGTGCCTACTCCTAACAGCTGCTGTGAAAAGTGTATAACAATACATATAAAGAGCTGAAAATAGCACCTGGCACATGGCAACTGCTCAGTTAGCAGGCTTTGGTTTGGGATGAACTAAAGAGAACTGTGTTTTATGTGACCTTCTCAAAAGGTTACACTTCATGTTGAAGGGCTTGATCTCTTAGTTCACTCTACAGATAACCATTTTTGTGTCCTGATTATTTCACAACAAATTAGCCATCCTTTTTAGGCTTGTCTTATCCACAAATTTTATAATTATGACCTACTTGTCTTCAAGATAATGGGAGAGTAAGATAGAACCAAGGAGAGGATTTGAGGCATACATAGAGTGTCTTTAAATTGTAAATGCTTAACTGCCTTCTTATTTGAGTTAGATACTGTTAGACCTGTTTTTTTCAGATGAGGATATTAAGATCCCAAACTAAAGTTGCTTGTCTGAAGACACAAAACTAATAAGTGATTAAGCCAAAACTGAAATCTAAGACTCCATGTTACTTCAGTAATCTTAAGATACAATTGATCAAACAGCTAAAAATTTATATCAGTTTTATCTTACACACTTTACTAATCTTCCCTATAGGGCATAATGGATGAGTGAGAATGTCAGTTTAGGAATGATACTGATCTGCTTTTGAATCTCAGTTCCATCTTGAGTCACTGAGATGACTTTAAGCTTGTTACTTAATTTCTCTAAGACTTGGTTTGTTTTCTCACCTGTAAAATGGGTACAATAATACTGCCTAGCTCACCAGCTTGCTGAGAGGATGAAAGGAAGTAATGTGTGGAGTGTTTATCACAGTGCTTGTGTATCTACCATGTGGGTTCTCATTCATAATATTATCCATGAGAGACTGTCAAAGACATGACTAAAGACAAGAAGTGTTACTTATTTTTCTTATTTGAAAGCACATGCTTTCAAATTTAAAAAAAAAAAAAAAAAACTTGAAAATAAGCCTTTAAGGAGATTCAGGTATTTGAACTATACTGCCATAGTTTCCAAAGTTATGGTACTGAACTCTCCCAAAGTTAGAGTAGTGTTCACTTTTTGAGACAGAAAGCTTCTTATGATTTGTAAATTATTCTTTTTCTCCTCACACCAGTTCTGCAATTGAGATTTCTAATCTAGTAAAATCTAATCCCCCAAGTATTACTATTATTGCTGCTATAGGCGGAAGTAAGCTACTGTGGTAAAGTAGCAAAGAAGAGCGTGATGGCCAGATCACATCACGGATTTGGACAAAAGGTTGCTGCAGGACCAAAGCTGTACTCTTAAGTTAAGTCATCCTACAGTGAAGTTGTCACTGGTCGCTAGTCGTAAGAGCAACAAGTAAACAAATGTATGCTGCTGGCAATTACCACTCACATTACTGGAACTACAAACCCAAAGCCATGTCCTTACCAACTGTAGGTCTCCAGCACCCACTGGACACACAACAACTACAGATGACAAAGGGCTTATTGCTCCAAAAACTGTCTAGGTCTCAAGAAACTGAAACATTAAGAGAAACAATTCACCTGGACACAAAGTGAGAATCAAGAAGCTCATAGTAATCTCCCCAAGATTCATTACATAGACTGTGTGTGAACAAGGAATAAGCCCAGAGTAACATCTTAAGGAGACAATCAAGAGACACTGGAGTAATAGCTATTTTTATTTGCCTATGAGCTCTTATTTCAGCCTTATGTCTGAAAAGTGAATATAACTCAACAGAAATAAAATTGTAATAGCATAAATAAAAATTTAATGTGAAGCTCACATGCAATTTTAATATTTATTTTGCGGAGATAAACACTATTAGCACATCTGAATAGAAAATGTATTATAAATCAAGCCAAGGACTCACAAACTAATCCCATTTAAAATATATTCATTCAAGGTGGCAGAAAATGGGGCAGTGTCAATAATTTTGGCACCAAGGACCTCCCTTGCACAAGTGGGGAGAAGCCCTTGAGAACATTGTTACTCTACTTCCACGGATTATTATTGTTGTTTTCAGTTGCTAAGTTGTGTCTGACTCTGCGATCCCATAGACTGCAGCATGCCAGGCTTCCCTGACCTTCACTGTCTCCTGGAGTTTGCTCAAACTCATGTCCATTGAGTCAGTGATGCCATCCAACCATCTTATCCATTGTCACCCCCTTCTCCTGCCCTCAGTCTTTCCCAGCATCAGGATCTTTTCCAGTAAGTTGGGTCTTCACATCAGGTACCAAAGTATTGGAGCTTCAGCTTCATCATCAGTCTTTCCAATAAGTATTCAGGGTTGATTTCCTTTAGGATTGACTTGTCTGATCTCCTTGCTGTCCTGTGTCCTAAAGGGGGTCTTCAGAAAAAGGAACCTGATTCTAGGAGCTTCAGCTCTGTTGAGGGCCAGGGACAAAGGAATACTGAGAAGGAGGGGACATTTTATAATTTGAGATTTCTTTTTTTTTCAGGTGGCTGCTCTCTGCAGACAAAATCGAAACCCAACCTGCCATTTAAGTAGGTGGAGACATGGGAGCACCCCACCCCTCAAATATGCAAATCACTAACATCTAAGGGAGACGTCAAATGGACATGGAAAAGGGTCCTTCCAGGAAAAGCAAATTATTCTAATGTTCTCATAAAACAGACATGATAAAAATGTAAGTATATTTAATGAAAAGGCAAAATAAGAGAGTAGGATTCTGCCCCTGGCTGTTTAGAATGAGTTTTTTGGACTGGCCTGGCTCCTACTAGGGTGTCTTCCAATGACCAGAACTCCTCCTCCAGGAGAGAGTCTCTGTAAGAAAGACATGAAATCTCTATTCTTATCTTCACTTCATGTCTGCTTCCTTTCTAGGAAATGACTTGCTATTTTCTATGCATTTTCCTTTATTTCTTTTTTTCCCTTTCCCAACCTAGGTTCCCCCCTAAAATGCCTGTTATCTTCACTATTATATCTCCTACTCTATAAGAGTTCCTGGAACCCAGCAAGTAAGCATTCATTAAATATCTGTCAACAGAATGAGAAAATGCTCTCTGGCACCTAGAAAGCAACATCTTAAGCTGATTTGCTTTATCGTGTGTGTGTATCAGGTATGACCAGTAACCTGCAGCTCCCAGAAGGTAGGTCTAGGCCCAGCGGAAGTGTGCCCCTTGGCTCCCAGTCAGGAAGGAGACAGCAGGCCTCTGCCACTCATCCTCCACCCTTGAGGGAGCTCCTAATGCGAGTGTAACTCAGGTTACCCATTGAATTCAACTGGGGCAAGGTGGGAGTGGAGGGGCATGGAAGGCCTTCATACTGCTTAAAACTTCATGGGTGATTCTGACTTGCAGCTGGGAATCAAACACTGAGCCACCAGCTTCTTGGGAATTCATTGGTCAGGCCCAGCAGCAAGTCCTGTTTGCAATGGGAAGAGGGACAACTGAAAGGGGAGGAAGCCTCAAGAGGAGAACCTTCTCGGAGACCCAGACCAGTCTACCTGGGCCCATCCGTGCCCTCAGCAGTAACAGAATCTGAGGCGCTACCTCTGTGTGTAGCCCACATGCCCCCTGTTCTCCACAGCAATTGCTGCTTCATAGTTGCAAAATCATGGGCTTCTTATTGCTAACTGGGAATTGGAAAAGAGCATTTATTCAGAAATTCTGGACTTGTGGTAAACCAGATGTAAACCTTAAGAAGAATTAATCTCATGTGTGTGGCAAAAATTTGTGTGCAAATCCACAAAATGTCCACGAAAAGTAAATAATGAGTGTCTAATTTGCCTCTGTATAATTTAGCTAATTATGCAACTTTAAGATTATAACAGTGCTTGGGTAAACATAATGATATCTTATTTGCCACAAATTCCCCTAGTTGAGTTAACCAATTACTTTTCTAATTCTGCAGGTATCATTAAAGCTACCCTAATTTAAGAATAAGCAGATGTGTACCATAACAGAGCTCTAAATTTAACCCTGGTTACATAATAAATGTATAAAAGGGGGAAAAATCTATTCCTAATATGCTATTTAATTACATGGTTTGAGGAAGAAATAATATATGCTAATGATGAAATTAAAGGCTTTAAGATCTAATTTGATTATATTCTGTGAACATTGGTTATAACTTGGCTTGCAGCTAAATCTATCAAGATGACTTTTCCATTCACATGGGGCTGAAAGCAATTTTCAGGCAAGAGGCTAGAGTCACGGTGGATTGTTAGCATTGGATAACTTTTTATCAAACAACACCTCATGCCCTGGATCTATCAGTTGGTAACAAGCATATACCAGGTTAAGATGATGCCCATAAATAGTGCCATTAGCTGCTTATATTGATATATAAGATAAGCGTGTCTAATGGACCAACATCACACACTTTCCTACAGCAGCAGGGCTTATTTTACAAGGGGTTATTATGCTAATAGGTTGTAAAATAGTATACGAGAATGTGGCTTTAATGTATTTACCCCTGTAGACAAAGCAGGGGGAAATGCTCTGCAAGCAATTATCGTGAATTATTACACTATCTAAAAAACAATTACTGGAGACTCATGTGTTTCAATTTTCCAAGTTTATTACTGTTAGCACGCACGCAGTGAAAATAATTGAGCAAGCCACTCAAATCTGCGCTTATAAACATAACACTCTGAGTGAAGGGACATGAGTATTATATGCATCCATCTCGCTCTGCCCACACCACATCATTCCCCCAACTCCAGAAGGCCTTTTCTTCTTGAACGCACCAAGTACTTTTAAGAAAGGAATTGAACAATGGCTGTAATTTAGAAATGCAATTAGGTGAGCCACTTTTCCTTTTTTACCTCCAATTACCCACAGCAACCTGCACACAGCTACCACCACCTCCTTCTCTTGGTCCCAGCTGTCGTTCTTGAATATCGCATCAGGGTGATGTTAACACAACCAGAGAAGCTGAGTCTAAGAGAGGTCCCCAGAGAAACCTGGATAAACCACAGCACTTCTCCCCCTCCCTGCCTTGTTGACAACATCTGTTAGGCCAATTCCCTGGGGCCGTATGCTTCTTCACCGAAAACTCTCCACAGACCTTGCATTCACCATAACTAGTTCAGCCCATCCTCTTCCCTGGCATGTCTCAAAAATGTGTGCTCAGTGAAAGGTGATTGACTTTGTGAAAGCAGGCTAAATAAGCAGGATCTTTTCAAAAGACAAGTCTGGTCATGACTCCCTCCTCTACCCCTTTCAAACCTTTCCTATGGTCTGCAAACCCGGAATGTTCAGGTCTCTGCTCAACTCCAGGCTTTTCTTGATTTCTTGCACCAGAGGGCTTTCGTACACATTGTTTCTGATGCTCATAAAACTCTTCACTCACCCTTGCACCTAGTTAACATCTAACCAAACTTCAGATTTCAACTCAACTTACCCTTCCTCTGACCTCCCATAGACAAGTTCCTGATCTAACTAATTAAGTTGCAGATCTAACTAATTAAGTTAGATCCCTCTCCCCATCTCCCTTCCCACATGTTATTCTCTCAGCATATCTCATTCTACGCCTTCTACTCCCTTATTCCAGTTGCATTTGGACTCTTACTTTTGTGATTACTTGCTTAACACTGGTTTCTCATACCAGACTCCAAGTGTCATGAAGGCAGGAATCCATCTGCTTTACTTGCCATTGTATTCCCTCTAGTACAGTAAAAAAAAAAAAAAAAAAAAAGAGGGGATATATGTATACATATAACTGATTCATTTTGTTGTACACCTGGAAGTAATACAACATTATAAATCAACTATACTCCAATAAAATTTTAAAAAATAAAAACAAGCTAAATACGTAAGTAATGTGTTCAGGAACAAGAATAACGTGGAGTGTGTGTACTTGAGCTCGATGAGAGAGAGTATAATATCGCTTGTAGCCATCACTGACAATACGAGATAATTATAATAATTTAGAAGGGTAAAGTCAAGAGAGATGAGAGAGTATGGAGGATTTTCAAGGCAGAAAACCTAGAAATTAGGTGAAAATGTGTTTTAAATTGGGGGTGTGGGGGCGCTGGTAATCAAGTGTCCAATATAACATGAACCAGGAATAGCTCAAGAAAGAGTGGAGAATTTGTCTAAGAGGGTAGAGAGACAGATAATTTTCGATGGAGTACAGGGCATAGGTGCCAGACTGCAAGGGCAAGGATGTAAGAGGAAACAGAGGTAAAGAAAAGAAAACATTTGGCTATGAACCAAGAGACAGAAATCAACCAACATTTACCAGCTACATAGTGTGGGGCAAAGAAGTGTTTCAAGATGGAAGAGATGGATCTATGATAAGCAGGGAGGAAGGAATTCATGGGGAGGCTGAGTTAGCAGTAGAAGACTGGAAAGTGGCTACGTGTCCAAGCAGCAGACAAGGATTTAGGTCCCTCAGGAAACCACGCGATGCAGGATGCTGATGGAAAGGTTAGCTGTGGGAAGAGGCAGACTGCTTCCCAGGAAAGCATCAAGCAAGGAGAGGGCAGAGAAAGCCACAGAGGATCCAGCAGAGCAGGCATGGTGTAGCCTTGGTCTGTTTCAGGAAGTAGGAAGCAGGGGCTTCAGGTGTAAACCCACTCTGCAGAAAGACGGGAAGCCTGGAAAATAGGCATTTCCTGCTTTGTCTGCAAAGAGAAGAGGGAAAAGCAAACTGTCCCACTCACATTATGAAAACGATCTCTTCTGGGTTACGCCAGAGGAAAAGGACGTTTAGAAGCTGTGTGATGGAAGCATTGGTTGCCACAAGAGTGCCGAGTTCCCCTAGAAGACCGCACTCAGCCATCTGTCTGCGGCGGGGCTGAGCATTAGTAATGTGGACAGCCACCCAGCTGCCCGAGGAGACCCAGCGCATCTCCAGCGCGACATCAGGCGTGTTAGCTAGGACATGTCAACTTGGTAACCTTGCTCTAATCGGATGATGAATGGCCAGCCTGTGAAGGAGAAGCCCTGGAAGGCTGGGCCGTCTGAACTGCGCTTGGCACTGAGTGAGGCCTGCACGGTGCCCCTCAGGTGGAACTACCACCATCAGGCTACATTAGGAAAGGAGGGCACGCACTCCACACCCACACGCAAGCTGGCAGCTCCAAAAACCAGGGTTTGGGGGAAGAAGAATTACTACTGACAGCCCTGGAGTTTTTCTGTGTGTGTTTTTTTTTCCAAACACACTTTTAATTGATGAGCCCATTATATCCCTTCCAAAAGCATTTTTAAAACTTAATAAATGACAGCTTGCTATGGAGCACAATGCAATCCCTCACACATTAAGCTGCTCTCGTGAATCACTTGTAATTACTGGGCATTTTCAAGCCTAGGGGATGTATAACTATATTATTGTATTCCTGTGATTTTTATGAAGTCAAGACAAGGAAACAAATCATAGGAACTGAATTAATCTCTTCACTGGAGTTCATAATAATCAGCAGAAAGCTTATAACCCCATAAAATCATAAAAAACATCAGTATTCAATCATCAGAACTTTTTCTAACTACTACTTGGATTGTTTACTCCCCAAAGGGATAGGGGAAGAGATGGGGGGTGGAGAAGATGAAAAGAGGAGGAATAAAATGATGGGAGGAAGAGGCTGAGGGAGAAAGATTGGGGAGAAGGGAACATGGGGAAAGGGAAACGAAAGAAGAGAGGGACAGACGAGAGAAGGAGCGAGGGAGGCAGGAAATATTAGCTTCCAGTGGCTGCTGTAACAAATGGCCACAAACTTAGTCGCTTAGACCAGCACAGATTTATTCTCTTACAGATCTGGAGGTCAGAAGCCTAAATCAAAGTGTTGGCAAGACTGTACTCCTTCTGGAGGCTTCGTGGGAAGAATCTGTCTCGTCGTCTTTCCCAGCTCCTAGCAGCCGCCTGCATCCCCTGGCTCACGGCCCTTTCCTCCACTCTCCGATCTTTCCCAGCTCCTAGCAGCCGCCTTGGAGAAGGCAATGGCACCCCACTCCAGTACTCTTGCCTGGAAAATCCCATGGACAGAGGAACCTGGTGGGCTGCAGTCCATGGGGTTGCTAAGAGTTGGACACAACTGAGCAACTTCACTTTCACTTGTCACTTTCATGCATTGGAGAAGGAAATGGCAACCCACTCCAGTGTTGTTGCCTGGAGAATCCCAGGGACGGGGGAGCCTGGTGGGCTGCCATCTATGGGGTCGCACAGAGTCGGACACGACTGAAGCAACTTAGCAGCAGCAGCAGCAGCCGCCTGCATCCCCTGGCTCACGGCCCTTTCCTCCACTCTCAGGGTGTTTCTCCACAACAGCTGCTTCCTTTGTCCCAGCTCCTTCTGCCTCTGACCTCCTTGCCTTCCTCTTAGGAGAAGCCTTGTGATGAGACTGAGCCCCTCCAGGTCACCCAGGATAATCTCCTCATCACAAGATTATTAAAGAACTTGCTCATATCTGTAAAATCTCTTTTGTTGTGTAAAGTAACATAGTCACAGGTTCCAGGGGGTAGGAGATGGACATCCTTGAGGGGCCATTTTTCAGTCTGCCACAGGCATTTAAAACTTTGCCAACTGAACATGAAAATATGCCAACTGGAATCTCTACACCACTTTGATAGCAAGTGACCTTCAAGTCATGTTGTGAAAATGTCTTTTTAGAATGTCTTTTCTAAAAAAGATGCAGAATGTGCCATGCTGCCTTTTTGACAATTTTTTTCAAAACACATTCACACCTATAATCTGATTTTCTCCTCCAAAGATACCTTGTCAGATAAGAAAGACAGTTTATTCCTAGTTGCAAATAAGAAGACTGAAGGAGAATGGCTGGCTGCCTTGTGTCCCACTTCCCCATCACCTAGGGAGCCACCAGCAACTGAAGAGAACAATTGTCCACTTCTCTTTCCAGGGCATGACATTTATCATCTATACTTTCTTTATAGCTTTTGCAAACACACACACACACACACACACGATAGAAAAGAAAGATGCAATCAAAGGCTCTTACGTGTTACAAATCATTTGGAAAAGGATGAAGTATTTCACTCTCTCCCACCCCCGTGCGCTGCCTGCCAAGCATTCCTGTCACTTGTGCGTGGTCTCTGTGCACAGATATTTCCAGGGGCTCGGGGCACACTGATAGTTAAACCTCTGACAGGCATCACTCTTCAGGGTGTATTTCCAAAGACAGCTGATGCATGTCATGGGGCCTGCACTAAGCTGGTCTCTTATACAGAAGTAAGGACTGCTACAGGATGGCATACAGGTGCTGTTCAGGGTCGAAAGTCATTTTACAGGACATGTTTCCACAGAAGTCCGTTGGCAAGGCACTGGCTGGGGAGTCTGAACCTCAGAGTCCTTTTCTTTTTTATTCTTCTCTTGCGGGCTTGTTGAACAGTGTTGGTTAAACCACCTTCCTTTTACATGGAGCTGGTCCAAGGCAAAGTGTGGCAGGATGCTCTCACGTGATGCTCAGGAGGCCAGAGGATGGAGCCAGGCTAGTTACTAGTTACTTAACGTCAAACAAGTTCTTTAATTTCCCTAAGCCTCAGTTTCCTCAGCTGCAGGAGTAGGAGAGTAAACATCGCCTGCCTTGCAAGATCATTAAGAGGATAAGGGAGACGGTGTGTGCAAAGTACTCAGAAGAATATTTATAATAGCAGCTCTTTGTCCAAGGATCCAGGCTCTCAGTCTGTGCTCAACTATCCAGCCTTCTCCCCTCCCACTCCATATGACATTACGGCTAGATATACCCTCCCTCAGCAAAATCCCTTTGTTTCACATGCAACCTCTCTCTCTCTCTCTCTCTCTCTCTCACACACACACACACACACACAAACACACACACACACACACACCCCGTGCCTCCTTTGCCTATCAGTGCTCTCAGTGTGCTGCTGGTTCACCTGGCACTCAGCCGGCTGGGCACAATGTAACACACAAAGGAGAAATAAGAGTCTACCTTCTCAGAGTCCTATATCCAGGCAAAGAGAAGACCCACGGGAAAATAGCTATAATGCAAGATAAGATGTTGGAAGGTGCTAAGACAGATCTGTACAAATAATGCACTTAAAGTTTCAGAGAACAGCACTGGCTGAGAGAGGGAGAATGCCAGGCATAAGAGCCACATTCACTGGTCTTGACCCAGAGATGTGGATGTGATGGGGAAGAGCACGGTAGGTGGTGGAGACACTTATAGGGGATAAACGCTGTTGATATAACTGCTGGGGCCCAATTCAGTCTTCTGCTTTGCAGACTCAGAAAATGGGTTAATTCAGAAGCCTGAGGGGGGGAGTCTTTACACAGGGTAGATTCATATTAACCACCCTCTGGAACCTGATGTACAACACCAGATAGTCACTATACTGCTTGCAAAGAGCAATAACTTGGCTTAGAGTACTCACGTCAGTATGTCCATCTTATGTTTTCAACTCATAATCAGAGAGCTGATTGACCGGGACAGCAGGTCAAGGAGAGTTAGGTAATGCGCCTGTTTTCTGACATGAAGCTAAGGTTTCCTCTGATAAGCACTGAGGACCAAGATGCCCTCCTGCTCTTTCTGTTCTAAACCACCTCTTTCTAACTGACCCATCTTTGACTTTTTTCTAAGTCAGTTATCTTAATTACATCATAAACACCTTGCTGATCTAGAAACCAGCCCATTTGCTTTTGAATGTCTCTACTCAGATTCATAACTCTCACAGGAAAATAGAAAGCTGTTCGGTGTGGTTCTGGGAGATGTGGCTACAAAGGCCTGACGGGAGGACACCCCAGGAAAGGAGCTGGACTTCACACAGTAGGTGTAAACGGGAAGACGATGTCACAGGGTGGAAATGACACTGACAGCATGCTCTGCTGCCCTTCCTGGCTATCCATCTGCTTTCCCATGAGGAAAGGCTTGCCCAGAGGCCGTGTCTTTCCCAGAGGCAGGCTGCTGGCAGAAGCATTTTGGGGACATGTGTGACTCCAAGTGCTCCTAAATCAGAGGACTGCTTTCTGATCCACAGGTACAGTATCTGGGTTCACTCTGTACAAACCTCAGAAGAGCTCTGCTCTCAGCAAAGGAGGTGGGGATGAGGGAAAGTCCGTATCGAATATGAGAGGGAATAATAAAGTGGCAGCATGTTCCTGTTCCCTTGTGTCATCCTGTCAAACTTCACCTCTTCAACTCTGCACACACTTCAGACATGGTACTGTCTGGGTGCCTTCCTGAGCCCTCAGAATTAACTCCTCCTTCCTCTGCACCAGGGGTCAGCAAACATGTTTCCGGAAAGAGCTAAATAGTATGCATTTTAGGATTTGTGGGCCATATGGTCTCCGTCGCAACAGCAATCAGTTCTGCTACAAAACTTGCTTCAAAAACGTGAATTCATTCCAATGTGATTAACAGCATGAGCATAACATGAATTTCATGTTTATTTGTGTACAATTTCCTCTGAAAGAAACACTAGGTGAAGGAAGAAAACTGCAGCCTGCTGAAACAAGATACACAGAGATACACAAAACACACACATGCATTCACCTCCAGCATCCACCATCAACCCTAGGGCACCACAATGCCCACTTCCTGTGCCACGTTTCCCATAAGCCTTCTCCCACTGCTCACAAGCTGACACCTTTCTGGAAAACACCAGGTCTTTTTTAAGGTAAACTTCCAAATTTGTTGCGGTATTTGTATGTTTCTTAACCATTTAACATGTGCAAAACTGTGTGGCCCTCTTTATTAGGTTTCTAACCATTTTATGTGTCCCTGGCCAAGCTTTTAAATGTTGTTCTCGAAGCCACCTCCCCATAGATCCTTTGAATGTTATTGCACACTCTTGCATAGTCCGGTGATTTTTTAGGAATGTGTGCCATGTTAAATCAGAACTGACTGTACTTAACTCTGTCATATTAGGGCAAAAGTGGCCATAACACCATGCAAAGGAGTGACTATAGGTGTGTTCCAATAATACTCATTTATGAAAACAGGCAGTAGGCCAGATCTGATTTATGTTATTTCCCTATGTTGCATGTGATCCAGGTGGTACATTTAGCACATGGGTAGAGGCTCAGTGACAAAGAATCTGCCTGCAATTCAGGAGATGCAAGAGACACAGGTTCGATCCCTGAGATGGGAAGATCACCTGGAGGAGAAAATGGCAGCCCACTCCAGTATTCTTGCCTGGAAAACCCCATGGACAGAGGAGCCTGGCAGGCTACATACAGTCCATGGGGTCGCAAAGACACAAACAACAACAACATGCTGATTCTAAACTCTTTACAGAATGACAAAGGGTTTCAGTTTCACCTGATTTGCTCTAACACACTATAGCAAGAAAGCATTTGTTTGGCCCATTCTCCATTTCTGTAAGAAATATAAGCAACTGTGAATAGCATCTTGCCTGAACTGGCAAAATTACCATCTGGAGTCTGTAAATAGAAGTTAAAGGAATACCTGGGGGAAAAAAAGGAGTGTTCAAAACCCACCTGGCCCCAATTATTGCTCTGGACCCCTTGTTCAAAGGCCCATGATCCAGCCAACTCCCCAAGGTCTGAGATATCAATGAAGTGGTCCAGGGCATTTCCTTGCAGACCATCCTGGCCATGGCGGGCTCTTAGCAGAGCATGCCGCTGGCAGCCCAAGGGAGAAGGTTTTATGCTCTTTGATATGCTTCCTCCCTGGCTGGATGCCTGGAGTACAGTGTGTACACAATCCATGTTAAGAGACAGATGGAAATTGAGTTGTAGCAAATAAATCATATGGCACTTCTTTTAGTGATGTCTTCCTATAGGGAATCTTCCTGTTGACTACGTGTGGCCTTGTACCTCCTTGATTAGGCACACAGATGCTTGGTTGAGATCTGACTCCTGTGAGAAGTTTCTTATTTAAAGGCTCTCTGGAGCTTCTCAACATGCGGGGTTGTGCCACTTAGACAACCGCCCAAAGTCACACAGAGCAGGGAAGGGAATGTTCCGTGGAGGCTGTGAAGAGATCTGTGCACTGATAAATGCAATCACGCTCATTCTGCAGACACACACCTGGGCCAACACACTTACAACTACACAGCTATACCACCAAAATTGCCGGCGCCCCCAAATGTCGCACCCTCCACCCTAACAAAATGCTCCCTGTAAAGGTCGGGGCTTGTGCAAAGCACTTGATGACATGGACATTGTAGCTCGAGCATTTCTTTCACCATTCTCCAAAGAGATGTCCTATCTAAAAGTCAGAAAATGCTTCCCAAAGAGGCAGCAATCTGGAATTGCAGTTTTAACAATTATGTGTGACATGAGCAACACTACTGAGTCTCAAATCCCAATCTGTAAGATTAGAATATGAATGCAACTTCATGAAGGTCTTGGGGGGAAAGCCCATATGGCACAGTACACTGAGCACTGTGTGTGTGTGTGTGTGTGTTTATTTTGGTTTGTTTTGGAGGAGGAGAAAGGACATATTAAGAAATACTACTTCTCTTCTCAGGGAACTTGCAAGTTTAAGGGCTGTCCACATTTTTGATGGCTTCTGGGCTAAATATATAGAGCTGACTAAACAGTACTGCTGAGTAGCCAGACCTGTTTATTGAGGGGAGATGATAACACAGGCACCTGTGGCTATACAATTAATGTTGTTGTTGTTTAGTCACTAAGTCATGTCTGACTCTTCTGTGACACCTTGGACTGTAGCCCGCCAGGCTCCTCTGTTCATGGGATTTCCCAGGCAAGAATACTGGAGTGGGTTGCCATTTCCTTCTCCGTGAGACCTTCTCAATCCGGGGATCAAACCCACGTATCTTGCTTTAGCAGCTGGATTCTTTACCACTGAGCCACCAGGGAAGCCCATGCAATTAATAGTATAGGAAAAAACAGAATTATCAAATCTAGGAAAACAGACTAACACAAACTGGGCACCAACGGTGTGGCAGGCACTTAACATAAATTATTTTATTTAATCCTCAAACCAAATGAGGAAACTGAGGCTCTAAAAAAGTAAGCATTTTGGCTCAGACCACCCCGTTCATGAGTGGCAGTCCTGCAATTCCAACTAGGCAGGTGGGTCTGGCTCGGAAGACTGGGTTTAGTTTTGCCTGGGTGCCTCTCGCCTCCACAAAGCCAATCATGTAAAATGTAGGCAGTTCCACAAGAACAGCGCACATGAATAGAGATAAACAACACAGGACTGGAATTCTGAGGAGGCCCTTTGTGCGGCAGAGGTGAGACACAACCTATCAGTCATCAGAACTGGTTAAAAGATGTTCGTGGAGCAGATCCCCTAAATAGGCACTGTTGAAGCCCTCTCAAGATAAACCGTGCTGGTGTGCACACAGTAGAATCCCATTGCTTTTCTGAGATCAGAGTGTGAAAAGGAGCCAAGCAGGTGGAGCCTTGGATGTGTGCCAAGTCCCTTCCAGATGAGAAAGAAAAGACAAATAGAAAAGGCAAGTTCTTTCACTTCAGAATTTTAAACAAAGAGCAGAGATTCACTGACTGGGGTCAGCTCCCCCGATGAACCAAGAGAGTCATCCTTGATTAACATTCCTTTGCATCATCAAAAGGAGATAGGTCAAGATAAGGTAATGATAAGGTAATCAATGGACCTTACATTGTGTTAAAGGGGTAATTTTCCCCTTGGAAAGGGGGGCAGCTTTCTCCCCTGAAGGGATCATACTATAGCTAGGAGATTCTGCCATCCTGTAATTCTTAATAAAAAGCTTAATCTCACTGCAGTGACCTTTAAACCACTATGATTTTCTTTCACAACATGGAGGGACAACAAAATAAAGTCATCACTCTTTTCTCTTTTTTGAGCTAATTTTTTTTTCTCCTTGATTAGTGACCAATAACCAATTGTTTAATCTCTGCCTGGGGAGACTAAGGTAAAGAGCCTTCTGACTGCATATTAGAAGCCCCTGGGAGCTTTTACCTAATAATGGTCCCTGGCCCTGCAACAGACCAAGTGATTCCAAATCCCTGAGAAGGGCGAACCCAGGAACCTGGATTTTTTAATACACTCCCTAGGTAATACTAACATGCAAGAGGGTAGAGAGCACTCGATAATGCCAAGCACCCAGGCTTTGTCATAAGAACTGGGTCAGTGGTTTGGAATTTGAATTCTGGCTTCAACATCCACTATCTGTGTGACAATGCTCAGAATCTGACTTTTTAAGAGTCAGCTTCCTCACCAATAAAGTAAAGGTTTCCAGGGTCAAATGACATAAAATATGCAGAAGATTTTCATAAGCTGTGAAAACACTAAAACTAGGGAGGATTATCCTTATCAAGTTTATCATATAAATAATGTATGTTTTACAGATAAATACACTCTATGACACCTTTAAATCCTACAAGACTTGAGAAAGCCCTCTTGGGTTTGCCAATATGGATGCATGAATAAAAATGATCAAGATCTCCTTGAACTTTTAGTGGCAGGAAACTGCAGAAGACATTTCTCTGGAAGATAGAAAGGGCCATTTCCCTGAAGCTTGTGAGTGGCTGGTTTGTCCTCAGGCTCACACTACTAAGGAGATTATCCTCCTGCAGAGAACATGTCCGGTTGGGTCGCAGCAGCCAGTCTGTATGCCAGCAACTGAGGCACCTGTACTTGCGGCAAGCTCAGGAGTGAGGATACTTAATTATTCCTAAAGAGTCACTTATTGATCACTAGGTAGGAAGAGAAACAGATGCTTTATCTAAATTACTTCTGATCAATTGATTTGACAGGTACTGAAGATTAAGTGACAGGCAGGGGTTTGCATGAAATTAGATAAACAAAATAAGTTATATATCTAAATGATCAGCCAAAGTCTCCTAAGAGGAGGGAAAAAAATCATAGACTCAGTCCATGAGGCATGCCCTTTTTGAAGTATGTAGTAATCAACCAGGTCAGATGATAGTTTGGAATAAGAAACAAACAGCTTGTTTCCTGTCTGACACAAAGGCACTGTGTGGTATATGGACAGTGAGGGTGAGGGGGGGGTGAGGGGTGAGGGTGAAGTCGCTCAGTCGTGTCCGACTCTTTGCGACCCCATGGACTGTAGCCTACCAGCCTTCTCCGTCCATAGGATTCTCCAGGCAAGAATACTGGAGTGGGTTACCATTTCCTTCTCCAGGGGATCTTCCCGACCCAGGGATCGAACCCGGGTCTCCCGCATTGGAGGCAGACGCTTTAACCTCTGAGCCACCAGGGAAGCCAGTAACAACCAACATTTGGGTGGTTGTATGGACTTCTGGTGGCTCAGACGGTAATGCGTCCACCTACAGTGCCGGAGACAGGGTTCAATCCCTGGGTCAGGAAGATCCTCTGGAGAAGGAAATGGCCACCCACTCCAGTACACTTACCTGGAAAATCCCATGGACAGAGGAGCATAGTAGGCTTCTACAGTCCATGGGGTCGCAAAGAGTCGGACACGACTGAGCGACTTCATTCTCATGCAGTTTATAAAGTGAGGGACTTGGAGGCCCAGAGATGGTATTACAAGCTTGCAAGTACCAGGAGGAGAGCTCCAGGACTGCCAGCTCACCTTTTCTAGGTACCATGTTATTTCACAGAATGGAAGAGAGAGAAGGCAACAAAGGGAGGTATATTCAAGTGACCCTCGTTCCCCAGACTATCATTTATTACGCAATTTTGCATTCCATCTCAAGGTACCTTAATAGAGAATTGATTAAGTAAACTGTCATGCATCTCTAAAATAGAATATCAAGGAGCCAATGTGAAAAATGTTAGAGAAAATGTTCTTGACATGGGAAATGTTGACAATATATTAGGTTTTAAAAAGCAAGCAATGTTTTATGTGAGATCTTTTTATAAAAAATGAAGTAAATATATAATATTCATATGACATATTTTTACTGGATACCTGCCACAATTCTAGACACTGATAGAATAATTGTGGAAAACAAGAGCCTCTGATTCATGGAACTTAAAATTCTAGGGACAGGATATAGAAAATAAAAAAAATAAGCGTGTAAATATATAGTATGTCATATGATAAGTGCTATGGAGAAAAATAAAGCACAAGAAGGGATAGGGATTACCAGGGAAGTAACTTCCCTGCATAAAGGAAGGCCTCACTGTCAACTGTCAGGAAGAAAGACACCCTTGCTGATGAGGGGGTGATGACATGGTTGGTAGAGAGAAGTCTTTGATGGGCAGTAGAGTGCTCGGTGTATTCCAGGGACAGCAAAGAGTGGCAGGACAGATTAAGCAAAAAGAAAGTGACAAATGAGGACTCAGTGAGGTTGGAAGAGATCATGCCAGGACATGTGGTATTTAGACATCCTTCATATATAATTATTTAGGATACTCCCAGAGCAAGGTGGCTCAGACAGTAAAGAATCTGCCGAGAATGCAGGAGACCCAGGTTCGCTTCCTGGGTCTGGAAGATCCCCTGGAGAAGGAAATGGCAACCCACTCCAGTATTCTTGCCTGGAGAATTCCATAGACAGAGGAGCCTGGCGGGCTACAGTTCATGGGGTCCCAAAGAGTTGGACACAACTGAGCGGCTAACACTTTTCTAGAGTGAGATGGGCAGTCATGGGAGGGTTTGGAGCAGATACATGACTTATACTATAGCAAACACAAAAAAGAAATGTTCAAGGTAATGATTTCTTGTGGTGAATTCAATGTTTTTCATGTTATTATTTTCAATATTTTTTTTTTTTTTTTTTGTCTCGGCAAACAAATACCAAAGATTCATACCTACTCCTTCCCCACAACATCCTCCTCCCATTCTACCTCTTTCCAAGTAGAATCTATTTACAGTAAAATCACATGATGGCATAAAAACAATCTGTTAAATTAAGATAAAAAAAAGTTTTTTAGCATTAGACACTTGTTTATTTATTCACTATGCATTGTGTACCCATTACACAAATAAGATATTTCTATTGTAATTACATCATAATGATCAGGATAAACAACTTCAAAACAACAAATGTTACATCTCATTAAGAGACTTAGAGTTGAGGATATAAAAAGAAAGAAAGGAGAAGTGAGTCAACTCACCAAAGGAAAACAAATTCAGACAATTTGGCATCACATATAGGATTTTAATGAGATTATGCCTTTTGATATTACATAGGTAATAGTTTAGAGTATATATCAGCTGATAAATCCAAATGCAAGGCAAAAAATCATGTATACCTGTTGTTTTTTTCCTTCAAGATTTCTTTCTTCCACTTAGGAAATAATTGTTTTGTTTCCAAAGTGTTAGTGTTAATCACTCAATTGTATCCAACTCTTTGCCACCGCGTGGGCTGTAACCTGCCAGGCCCCTCTGTCTATGGAATTCTCCAAGCAAGAATACTGGAGTGAGAAGTCATTCTCTTCTCCAGGGGATCTTCCCAACCCAGGGATCAAACCCGGGTCTCCTGCATTGAAGGCGGATTCTTTACTGTCTGAGCCACATAAATTTCTTTCTCGTGTGAATGACAGCATTAGCCAATCAAAGGAAAAGGAAGAAACCTTTAGTGGCAACTGAGCAATATTAAATGTCCTTTCTCAAAACAAGGTAAAATTTAGAAGCCAGTAAATTTCAGCAGGACTAAAAGGGCAGTATGCATATCCCATCACCTCTGGAATTTCTAATCACCTTCACTGACTCCCAGCCCACCACAAAATTCTGCACACTAGAATTTTCCCAGCAGAAGCAGGAAGGCTATGGCTGATATTTTCAGAACTTGGGGCTCAACAAACAAGAGAATTTTAGTCCAGAAGAAGCTTTGGAATTCACATCTCATCAGCTGTCACTAACGGAGGAAAAATACCAAGGAAATAAGATTTGCAAGGGTCAGATGACAGAGACAGGAAGAGAGAGGACTGGGAGCCCATGTGTTCTCCAGGCTTTGAATATACTTACATTTTGTCTTTCCTGGGGCCACTATGTAACCCAACAGCCAAACTCAAGCATAATTTAAGACTGGTTTCTCATATATGTCTAGTCTCTCGTTCACTCATTACCCTTCCCATCACTCTCAATCTCCCTCTTGCTCTCTCCAATCTAAGCAATCATTTTTTTTTTCCCAGTCAAGCATATAATACAGACTATTAAGAGAGCAGTCTTGTAAAGTACACCTCTAAGGAGATTAGCATACTTGACAAAGATGAAAAAGTTTAAGCCTAAGTGAAATAATATTAACCAGAAAGAATATTCTCAGGTTGGGGGGGAGGAAATGCTTCCTACATGGCCTATTTTCACCAGTGAAGTCAGAGTAAAGACAGAGTCCCTCAGATGAATTCTCTGTAAGAAATTATAACTGGTTTTTCAACTCAGAAATAATTTTCTTTTAAAAAAAGCATACTCTCGATCTCCTGATAATCATAATCTAGTCAAGTACTGCTGTGCAAATTCAGAGCCAGCATTTTTATTGGGACCCAGTGTAATACTCATTGTTTTGGGCAAATGAAAAAAGAACAAAAGTAAAGTCAGCATTTACTCAAGATAAGTAAAAGCCATATTATGTCTGAGAATCCTCTATGAATAAAGTTTGGAAAGGAAAAGAAGGAAGAATTAAGGCAACACACAACAGGTATTACTCAGGGGGGAAAAAAAAAACTTCAGTGGTCAGCACTACACTCAAATTTTCTCAGCAATTTCATTTTCAGTAAAACCACATCATCTGTCACATTACATTCATGTACCTAATTTGAATTTTATTCACTTTATGGATTGCTTGTATTTAATTTGTAAATTTGCTTTAGCTTTATCTTTGTATGGAAGCTACAAACATGAGGTGTTTATAAGCAGTTTAAGGACTTCCCTGGTGGCTCAGAGGTTAAGCGTCTGCCTCTAATGTGGGAGACCCGGGTTCGATCCCTGGGTCGGGAAGATCCCCTGGAGAAGGAAATGGCAATCCACTCCAGTATTCTTGCCTGGAGAATCCCACGGACGGAGAAGCCTAGTAGGTTACAGTCCACGGGGTCGCAAAGAGTCGGACATGACTGAGCGACTGAACTGAACTGACTGAACTGATATAACAATGTAATAAACATAAGTCAACACAGGCAAGAGTCTATAAAATTTTACTCCTTTGTAAATGTGGCTCAGAGGTTAAAGCGTCTGCCTGGAATGCGGGAAACCCAGGTTCGATCCCTGGGTCGGGAAGATCCCCTGGAGAAGGAAATGGCAACCCACTCCAGTACTCTTGGCTGGAGAATCCCATGGAGGGATTCTGTAGCCTACAGCCTGGTAGGCTACAGTCCATGGGGTCGCAAAGAGTCGGACATGACTGAGCAACTTCACTTCACTAGTTTCTCCAAAGAAGACATACAGAAGGCCAACATACATATGAAAAGATACTCAACAATGCTCAGTATTAGAGAAATGCAGATCAAAACTACAGTGAAGTATCATCTCACTCCAGTCAGAATGGTCATCATTAAGTAATCTACAAACAATAAATGCTGGAGAGGATGTGGAGAAAAGGGAACCCTCTTGTACAACTGGTGAGAAGTTGATACAGACACTGTAGAGAACAGTATGGGGATTACTTTAAAAAAAAACTAGGAATAGAACTACCATATAACCCAATAATCCCACTACTGGGCATATACCCTGAGAAAATTATAACTGAAAGAGATGCATGGACCTCAGTGTTTGTTGCAGCATCTTTTACAATAGCTAGGATGTGGAAGCAACCTAGTTGTCCACTGACAGATGAATGGGTACAGAGATTGTGGTACATATATACAATGGACTATTACTCAGCTATAAAAAGGAAGGCATTTGAGTCAGTCTTAATGAGGCGGATGAACCTAGAGCCTATTGTACAGATTAAAATAAGTCAGAAAGACAAATGTTGTATACTAATGCACGCATATACAACCCAGAAAGATGGTAGTGATGAACCTATTTGCAGGGCAGCAGTGAGATGCACAGAGAACAGACTTGCGGACACAGTGTGGGAAGGAGAGGCTGGGACGAATTGAGAGAGCAGCATGGAAACATACACATTACCACGTAAAATAGACCACCAGTGGGAAACTGCTGTGCGACACAGGGAGCTCAACCCAGTGCTCTGTTACAATGTGGAGGGGTGGGATGGGGTGGGAGATGGGAGGCAGGTTCAATTGGGAACGGACATATACACCTGTGACTGATTCATGTTGATGTATGGCAAAAACCAGCACAAATTTATCCTCCAATAATTTTTTTAAAGGAGTCTATATACTGCTCAGTTTTGAGAAACACTGAGATAAAATAACATCTGCCCTGAATATCACTATAGCAGTCTGAATTAACAGCCACCCATATATGTCCTCAGCCCAACTCTGGAACCTGTGAAGATGTAGCTTTCTATGACAAAAAGGACTTTGCAGGTATGATTAAGTTAAAAATCTTGTGACAAGATTCTGGATTAACTAGGTGGGCCTGATGTAATTATTAACATCCTTATAAGAAAAGACAAGAGATCAGAATGAGAAATAGGAGATTAAAGACAAAAACAAGAGGTTGGAGTAATACAAGGAAGGGGTCACAAGCTAAGAAATTAGGTGGCTTCTGTAAGCTAAAAGAGAAGGAAACAGAGTCTCTCCTGAAGTCTCTAGAAGGAGCACAACCCTGCCAAGGCCTTAATTTGGGACTTCTGACCTCTGGAACTCTAAAAGTAAATCTGTATTGTTTTAAAACATGACATTTGTGGCAATTTGCTACAGCATCAATAGGAAACAAATTCACTGATTAATCCATTTGCAGAGAATGATATTAAGACCAATATGATACATGCCATTGCATTAACCAGGAAGCCAATGCACCACCCTTTGTGATCAGCAAGGAGGCTCTAGGACCCTCAAGTAGAGTCAGATATCAGTGGAAGAGTCAAGAGGGAAACGGAGAACTGCAAATGGGCTTCCCTGCTGGTGCATCAATAAAGAATCCACCTGCAACGCAGGAGACCCAGGAGACTTGGGTTTGATCCAAGGGTTGAGAAGATCCCCTGGAGGAGGGCATGGCAGCCCACTCTAGTATTCTTGCCTGCAGAATCCAGGGACAGAAGACCCTAGTGGGCCATAGTCCAGAGGGTCACTAAGAGTCAGACACGACAGAAACGACTGCCCACACACGCATGCAGATGAGGCCAGGCAGGGTGCCCCCACCAGCGGGAAGGCCCTGAGTTGGAAATGGAACAGTTCACAGCTGTAATACTAGGTTTCTCATTAGCCAATGGGGCTGGTAGGAAAGGATAAGAAGCTGGGAGCCAGAGGACAGCTACCCAGAGGAGAATGTGGCTGGACAGGGGAGACAGTCCTGGAGACTGACTACGTGGCCACCTTTGCAATTTTGCTTTAGATTTGACCCTTGCCTCTGAATCTTTAAATCTGCATGCAAACTGTTTTTCCAGTATTTGTGTTCCCAGAGGAAGGGAAGTTCTCCCAAAGATCTGCTCTAGAGAAGAAGGCAGATGCTGACAGCACGCAAAAGTCAAGGCAAATCAGAGTTCACCCCTGCTGAAACTGACCCAGGCTGTAAGGTAGGGCCACTACGAGGCAGGGCTGAGCGCACAGAGACCAGAAGAGAAAGCACTTCTCTCCCTGCCCCTGACTGACAGACTGGGGGAGGAAATCAAGTCGAAGGGCAAATACAGCTTAGATGATGATGCAGAAAGCAGTAGAAACGGAATATCAAACAGTACTGTTTTGTTATTTTATCCTCTAAGGAACTAGGAGAAGCAATTATTCCCTTTAATGATGCAAGTGAAAACCAAGCAAGATGTCACAGTGGCTGACAGGGAGGAAAAGGGCAGCAGAGAAAGAAGGGTTTACTAAGTGTAAGCTAAATGGTGTCTAGTAAGAAGTAATGGTATGTATTCTTTCTGCCCCTGGATTCTCCTTTCCATACTCTGGCCATTTTCATTCTTCCTGGGCCCCTGCCTCCTTCACTTCCTCTCCCCCACCCCCACCACCCCTCTGTGGTAGGATTAAGTTAATTATCAGTCCTCTGATTCTCTGAGATTTAATCTCTTTCTGAGCACAGGCAGGCCAAGGCACACTAGTTCATTGCAGTGAAGTCCATCACAGCTCTATTGGTTTGAATGATAACAGAGTTAATGATGTTCTGTGTTGTCACTCAATACTTTCTCACTGCACCTCACATTGGTATTTGAACAGGAACCCATTAGAGGGCCTTTCAGTACCGTTTTATTAGAACTATCACTTAATAATCCAAGATCAATGTAATACCTAAAAAGACAAGGATTCTAATTCTGTTTTAGAGCTTAATCTCACATCAGAAGCCTATTTGAAGTAATGGAATATCTAGCATTACTATATCTATCTTTTCACCGCATAGAATATTTAGAATACAAATGTTGCATGGGGAATTCTAAATCTATCCTTAAGCTTCTCCCTACTCTTTAAAATAAAATATCTTATTCTTAAATATTTATTTAAATTAATTTCTTATATTCATCATAATTTTTCTCATTTCAAGAACAAGTTCCTTAAATTTTAGCTATATCAGAATCCATAATAAATTTAAACTTGACTAGAATAATGTTCATATCATAATATTTAAGGAAAAAGAAGACTGTTAAGATTAAAATGGTAGAATATGTAAAACAGTTAGGAAACATCATTTTCTTATAGAGTGTTGGCATTGATTTCAGTTCAGTTCAGTCGCTCGGTCGTATCCGACTCTTTGCGACCCCATGAACCGCAGTACGCCAGGCCTCCCTGTCCATCACCAACTCCCAAAGTTTACCCAAACTCATGTCCATTGAGTCAGTGATGCCATCTAACCATCTCATCCTCTGCCATCCCCTTCTCCTCCTGCCTTCAATCTTTCCCAGCATCAGGGTCTTTTCCAATGAGTCAGCTATTTGCATCAGGTAGCCAAAATATTGGAGTTTCAGCTTCAACATCAGTCCTTCCAATGAACACCCAGGACTGATCTCCTTTAGGATGGACTGGTTAGATCTCCTTGCAGTCCAAGGGACTCTCAAGAGTCTTCTCCAACACCACAGTTCAAAAGCATCAATTCTTCTGCGCTCAGCTTTCTTTTAGCTTCAGCAATACGTGAACTGTGAACTTCCAGATGTTCAAGCTGGTTTTAGAAAAGGCAGAGAAACCAGAGATCAAATTGCCAACATCCGCTGGATCATCAAAAAAGCAAGAGAGTTCCAGAAAAACATCTATTTCTGCTTTATTGACTATGCCAAAGCCTTTGACTGTGTGGATCACAATAACCTGTGGAAAATTCTGAAAAAGATGGGAATACCAGACAATCTGACCTGCCTCTTGAGAAACCTATATGTAGGTCAGCAAGCAATAGTTAGAACTGGACATGGAACAATAGACTGGTTCCAAACACGAAAAGGAGTACATCAAGGCTGTATATTGTCACCCTGCTTATTTAACTTCTATGCAGAGTACATCATCAGAAACGCTGGGCTGGATGAAGCACAAGCTGGAATCAAGATTGCCAGCAAAAATATCAATAACCTTAGATATGCAGATGACACCACCCTTATGGCAGAAAGTGAAGAAGAACTAAAGAGCCTCTTGATGAAGGTGAAAGAGGAGAGTGAAAAAGTTGGCTTAAAACTCAACATTCAGAAAACTAAGATCATGGCATCCGGTCCCATCACTTCATGGCAAATAGATGGGGAACAGTGGGAACAGTGGCTGACTTTATTTTGGGGGGCTCCAAAATCACTGCAGATGGTGATTGCAGCCATGAAATTAAAAGCTGTTTACTCCTTCCAAGGAAAGTTGTGACCAACCTAGACAGCATATTAAAAAACAGAGACATTACTTTGTCAACAAAGGTCCATCTAGTCAAGACTATGGCATTCATTTAGGTCATACCAATTACAAGATATAGCTCATCTACTTAAAGAACTAAATACAGTCACATTAAGTCATAGATCATTTGAACTGCAGCAGACCAACAGTTCAGTTCAGTCTCTCAGTCATGTCTGACTCATTGCGACCCCATGGACTGCAGCGTGCCAGGCCTCCCTGTCCATTGGCAACTCCAGGAGTTTCCTCAAACTCATGTCCATTGAGTCGGTGATGCCATCCAACCATTTCATCCTCTGTCATCCCCTTCTCCTCTCACCTTCAATCTTTCCCAGCATCAGGGTCTTTTAAATGAGTCAGTTCTTTGATTCAGGTGGCCAAAGTATTGGAGTTTCAGCTTCAACATCAGTCTTTCCAGTGAATATTCAGGACTGATTTACTTTAGGACTGCTTGGATCTCCTTGCAGTGCAAGGGACTCTCAAGAGTCTTCTCCAACAACACAGTTCAAAAGCATCAATTCTTTGACACTCAGCTTTCTTTACAGTCCAACTCTCACATCCATACATGACTACTGGAAAAACCATAGCTTTGACTAGATGGACCTTTGTTGGCAAAGTAATGTCTCTACTTTTTAACATGCTGTCTTAGTTGGTCATAAATCTTCTTCCAAGGAGCAAGTGTCTTAATTTCATGGTTTCAGTCACCATCTGCAGTGATTTTGGAGCCTTCCAAATATAAATTCTATCACTGTTTCCACTGTTTCCCCATCTATTTGCCATGAGGTGATGGGACCAGATGCCATGACTTTAGTTTTCTGAATGTTGAGCTTTAAGCCAACTTTTTCACTCTCTTCTTTCACTTTCATCAAGAGGCTCCTTAGTTCTTCTTCACTTTCTGCCATAAGGGTGGTGTCATCTGCATATCTGAGGTTATTGATATTTCTCCCGGCAATCTTGATTCCAGCTTGTGCTTCTTCCAGCCCAGCATTTCTCATGATGTACTCTGCATAGAAGTTAGATAAGCAAGGTGACAATATACAGACTTGATGTACTCCTTTTCCTGTTTGGAACCAGTCTGTTGTTCCATGTCCAGTTCTAACTGTTGCTTCCTAACCTGCACACAGATTTCTCAGGAGCTGGGTCAGTGGTCTGTTATTCCCATCTCTTTCAGAACTTTCCACAGTTTGTTGTGATCCACACAGTTAAAGGCTTTGGCATAGTCAATAAAGAAGAAGTAGATGTTTTTCTGGAACCCTCTTGCTTTTTTGATGATCCAGTGAATGTTGGCAATTTGATCTCTGGTTCCTCTGCCTTTTCTAAAACCAGCTTGAACATCTGGGAGTTCACGGTTCACATATTGTTGAAGCCTGGCTTGGAGAATTTTGAGCATTACTTTGCTAGCTATGAGATGAGTGCCACTGCGCGGTAGTTTGAACATTCTTTGGCATTGTCTTTCTGTGGGATTGGAATGAAAACTGACTTTTTCCAGTCCTGTGGCCACTGCTGAGTTTTCCAAATTTGCTGGCATATTGAATGCAGCACTTTCACAGCATTATCTTTTAAGATTTGAAATAGCTCAACTGGAATTCCATCACCTTCACTAGCTTTGTTCATAGTGATGCTTCCGAAGGCCCATGTGACTTCATGTTCCAGAATGTCTGGCTCTAGGTGAGTGATCACCATCATGATTATCCGGGTCATGAAGGTATTTTTTGTACAGTTCTTCTGTGTATTCTTGCCACCTCTCTTTAATATCTTCTGCTTATGTTAGGTTCATACCATTTCTGTCCTTTATTGTGCCCATTTTTCCATGAAATGTTCCCTTGGATCTCTAATTTTCTTGAAGAGATCTCTAGACTTTCCCATTCTATTGTTTTCCTCTATTTCTTTGCATTGATCACTGAGGAAGGCTTTCTTGTCTCTCCTTGCTATTCTTTGGAACTCTGCATTCAAATGAGTATCTTTCCTTTTATCCTTTGCCTTTCACTTCTCTTCTAGTCACAGCTATTTTTTTTTTGGTAAGGCCTCATCAGACAACCATTTTGCCTTTTGCATTTCTTTTCCTTGGGGATGGTCTTGATCCCTGTCTCCTGTACAGTGCCACAAACCTCTGTCCATAGTTCTTCAGGCACTCTGTCTATCAGATCTAATCCCTTGAATATTTGTCACTTCCACTGTATAATCATAAGGGATTTGATTTAGGTCATACCTGAATGGTCTAGTGGTTTTCCCTACTTCTTCAATTTAAATCTGAATTTGACAATAAGGAGTTCATGGTCTGAGCCACAGTCAGCTCCCGGTCTTGTTTTTGGTGACTGTATAGAACTTCTCCATCTTTGGCTGCAAAGAATATAATCAATCTGATTTCAATGCTGACCATCTGGTGATGTCCATGTGTAGAATCTTCTCTTGTGTTGTTGGAAGAGGGTGTTTGCTATGACCAGTGCATTCTCTTGGCAAAACTCTATTAGCCTTTGCCCTGCTTCATTCTGTACTTCAAGGCCAAATTTGCCTGTTACTCCAGGTGTTTCTTGACTTCCTACTTTTGCATTCTAGTCCCCTATAATGAAAAGGACATCTTTTTTGGATGTTAGTTCTAGAAGGTCTTGTAGGTCTTCATAGAACCGTTCAACTTCAGCTTCTTCAGCATTACTGGTTGGGGCATAGATTTGGATTACTGTGATATTGAATGGTTTGCCCTGGAAATGAGTAGAGATCATTCTGTTGTTTTTGAGACTGCATCCAAGTACTGCATTTCGGACTCTTTTGTTGATTATGATGGCTATTCCATTTCTTCTCTTCTAAGACCTACAGTGAGTTATTTCAATTGTCCAAACATGAGTAAGTATCTTCCACAATAATTCCAACTGTTGGCTGCCCAGACTTTCTGGATGACAGAAATGGAGAATACTCATCTTTGACGGCATGATTTTCCTCATTCTAAGATGGCAATCTACCTTGGTGTCTCTTCTTTTCCCCCTTGGGTCACAGCTCAACCCTCTGCAGCATACCCATAAGTCTTTCCCATCTCAAGACACCCCACAGTGGTCTCTTTTGACCCTTGCACACACAATCTGGTTTTTAATCTCTCACAATTCTTGTCCTGGTACCCTGGTCATTCCAATTGGTTACTGCTAATCCTGTCATAGGATGTGAAGAGCTGACTCTTTGGAAAAGATCCTGATATGGGGAAGATTGAGGGCAAGAGGAAAAGGGGGCAACAGTGGATGAGATGGTTGGATGGCATCACTGACTCAGTGGACTCAGGGAAATAGCGAAGGACAGGGAAGCATGGCATGCCGCAGTTCAGGGGGTCTCAAAGAGACACAACTGAGCAACTAAACAACAATCCTGTCATCTGGAGTCCACAGCCCAAACTGGCATTCCAGCAGACATTTGGCCTTCTCCTTGGAACGCTTGATTAAGCATCAGAACTTCAATAAAAAAAGGGATACAATTACATTCATTAGATACATTCTGCAAATCACTTTTGCCATTGAGAATGTCCTGACTTCCAATGAGTCCAAAATAAGGGATTTTTTTTTTCCTCTGCTGTTTCTCTCTCAAGAGTCCAAATTATCTATTCAAGGCATCCTGAGCTGTGAAACTCAAAAGAAAACAAAACTAAAGTTGCCTATGAATCACCCCCAGGAATACAGAGCTAAATAGCCAAATATCATCAGGTGCTGCTGCTGTTGTTTGAGTCGCTAAGTCATATCTGACGCTTTTGCGACCGTGTGGACTGCAGCCCACCAGGCTGTTTCGTCCATGGGATTTCCCAGGCAAGAACACTGGAGTGGGTTGCCATTCCTTCTCCAGGGGGTCTTCTCAACCCAGGGATGGAACCCAAGTCTCCTGCATTGGCAAGCAGATTCTTTACCATGAAGCCATCAGGGAGGCCCTATGATCAGGTGTACTATTTGCTCAGTTTAAAAACTACTGAAAAGCAAACGGAAAAAGGAATGGGAAAAACGAGCTGGAAAAGTTTCCTAGCCTAATGAAGTTTCTTTTATGGCCTCCTATCTGAGGAGAAATTGAAAATAGATCAGCCTTGTGAAGTACAGAAAAGATTATTTTAATAGTCCCTACTTTTGAGACAAAGCCCTAAATTTACTAGCAAGATCTTTACTAGGCCAGATATCAAAACTCTTTCCTTAATACTCGTTTAATGCTCAGGACTTACTAGGGGAAGCAGTGCATTTTGATGGTGGAACGGCAGAGGAGAGAGAGAGAAGAGGTCCCTCGACATTCGGGGGAGGCCCAAAGCCGGCAGTCCTAATGGTGGGCAGGAGCAAGAGCCAAGCTCCTTATGGGAACCGTGGGCAGTAGTGTGGCTGCTACCTGGGCCCCAGTGAACAATTCACCACTGCTCTCAGGCTGCATTTTGTAATGAGACAAAGAGATTTTACCCCCTTAGAAGCTGGGTGTTTTGGTTTCACACCTTCTCGTTTGGGTGTTTTTTGTTTGGCCATCAACAAGGACTGATTGAAAAGAAAAACTCACAGAGATTTCAATTACTGCTAATGTTGCCTAAGCGTTTTCACTGTCACAGTCTAGGGCTTTAGCTTTTTAATAAGTTTTCCGTAATTATTACAAGTTTTTGGTTTAATGCCAGCTGAGGATTTAATGGGACTCATTCTGACAAGATATAGGATAGTGTCCCAATAGATGTTCGTTTGGAAATGGGCCACTTGCAATTTTGAGTGTGCAGAGCTGTGCAAGATTAAAAGCACTGGCAGTATAATTTCCACCTTGTGTCCCAGGCTCTGTGGATTTGTAGCTCATCCAGGCTGTCCATCTGGGGAGCAAACAGCATGTACTCCTTGATGAGAAACTCTGGCCAACCGACCAGCTGTGAAAAAATAGATTACTCTTGTCATTTTTTTCACTTCTAGGTAATTCGCTGGGAGTAAAAATATAATTTCTTAGAAGGTGTGCAGTTAAAGGCAAATCCTACGGATGCGTGTGATTTGTATTTAGAATTTCACTACACTTTTATTTGTTAAATTTAATTTTCAACAATATCCTGGTTGTGATAATATTTCCTCATTCAAAGAAGATGGAAAGGTTAGCTTCTGGTATTTGTGCACTAGGCAAGCAAAGGAAGCAGAGCTTGGAGGAGAAATAACGAAGAAAGACGCGGCTCACAGGCTGAGCTGGGCACAGGGGAATGCACTGTTGCTCTTATCACAGATAAAGGAGATAATGTGATGGAATTAAAAAACTGTTGGTAAAACAGATCTTCCTATTGCCCCCCAAAAAGCTAAAATGATAAATGCATCTTTTTAAACCTCTTACATATAACTTCATTTTTGTGAGAATTCAGAAGGTCACATTAAATGGATAATCAGGGTAATTCTGGATCAGTTGAACTGAGGAGCTGAAAGAGAGACTATTAATAGCAGTCTGAATTGTGATGGAATATGTAATGTCTAGAGGTGTACGGTGTTCACCATGCTACATGCTACATGTTCAGCCAGCCAAAGGGAATGGAAGGACATGTGCCAAGGAGAATTAAACTGTTTTGTTTGTATCCAATAGAGAGTTAATGTTATAACTGGAAAAGTAAAGAATTTGCAATAATATTTCTGCACTCTCTCTCTCTCTTTAGTTGCTCAGTCACGTCCTACTCTTTGCAACCCCATGTACTGCAGCCCATCAGGCTCCTCTGTCCATGGGGATTCTCCAGGCAAGAATACCGGAGTGGGTTGCCATTCCCTTCTCCGAGGATCTTCCCAACTCAGGGACTGAACTAAGGTCTCCTGCATTGCAGACAGATTCTTTACCACTGAGCCACCAGGAATGGATATACTTCTGCACAGTGAATTACAAAATATGTAGACATAAACGAGTATTTCATGGTAACTTGCTATCTGGAGTTAAAGCATTACAGTGCTGTGCCTCATATAATCTTTTGTCCTGACCCAGAAATTCATTAAAAATAAAAAGAATTCCAAACAGGTGTTGGGTTGGTATTTTAAAAATGTAATATATTAAAGTTACATATTATTTTATTTATTTTGACATTGGCTATAGTTTATTGTGCATTGGTATACACTTACACACATACACACACACACATGCACAGACATAGGACTTATATTCAGAGTCTTTTCTTTTTCTACAATTAAATAAAGGAACCATTTTTTACAATTAAATGAAGTAGTGATTATTACATTTCAATAAAAAGAAGCCAACAAACCAATAAAAATAAGAGGCAAAGATTCAACAGAACCTCCACAAAAAAGATACACTAATAGGTAATGAGCACATGAGAAGCTCAACTTCATCAGTTATTAGGGCAATGAAAACTAAAACTATATTGAGATACCACTTCACATCCATTAGACGGATTTAATTTAAAAGCCTGACATTACCAAGTGCTGATGAGGATACAGAGCAATAGGAATTCTCAACAGTGCTATTGGGAATGCAAAATGGTTCAATCTCTTTGGAAAATAGATTGACTGTTTCTTATAAAGCTTAAGTTTCATTTCTATATGAGCCAGACATTCTACTCCTAGTTATTTATTCAAGAGAAATAAAAAGAGATGTCCACACAAAGACTTGAATGAATGTTTATAGCAGCTCTACTCATAATAGTCAAAACCTGGAAACAACCCAAATGTCCATCACCAGACGAATGGCTAATTAAACTGAGGTGAACACAAACAGTAGAATATTATTCAGAAACAAAGAAGGAACAAACTACTGATACACATAATGACATGGATGACTCGCAAAACGTTTATGCTGAGCCAGAGACTCCAGACAGCAAAGTAAACACATGAAAGAAAGAAAATCAACTATATAGTCATAATACTAGGTGTGATAGAACTGAATTTTCACATTAAAAGAGAGACAGACTGTCCTTTTAGGGTAAAAAACAAAATCCAACTGCACTCATTCAACTAAAATAAAACAGGTAGTGTTGAAAACCCCTTTATGTTAGAGCAATGTAAGCAAACAACAGCAGCAATATAAGTATTAAAGGACAATAATATAGAGGATAAACTATAGTTATCAAGTTATAGCTAATGAAGAAATTCAACATTTATAAAGCTATCAACATAAAAAAAAAAGCATCTAGACTAATAGTGGAAACTTTTAACAGTTAAACATATCTGCTAAACCAAAAAAAAAAAAAAATCATGAACACAGAGGAACTGAATGAAACAATAAATAAACTTGGTTTGTATGCATTTCTCAACAGAACATTGTTATTTAACTAAAATGTAAACTTTACAAAGCAAGAGATATATATATATCTGTGCTGGTCACTACTATATTTCCAGACCAAGAAAAGAGCTTCTAATGAAGCTGAGTTTCATAAATATTTGATGAGTAAATATCTGCATTCACAAAATTTGATGCCACTTGATTAACAAAACCTTTAAGAACAACAACAAAAACAAATCTGGCCACATTGCATGAGCATGTGGGATCTTAGTTCCCTGATCAGGGGTCGAACCTGTGCCCCCTGCAGTGGAAATGCAAATTCTTCACCATTGGATCACCAGGGAAGTCCCTTATAAAATATTTTTAATGGATGTTTTAAAATTAGAATTTGTGCAAGCTACCTTCTCTGACCAAAACCAAATACTACTGGAAATGAATTATGACAGAGAGATTAAAGTAATATTCATCATGTGGAAATTAAGATGCACATACCTATATATAACTCTTAAGTCTCATAAGAAATCAAAAGTAAGATAAAAATTATCTAGAAAGCAATGAAAAAGAGAACTCTTTATACTCCAAATCCATTAGACACAGAAAAATGTATGCAAGCAACATAAAATGCCTTTATTTGAAGGTATGAAATAACATCATAGCAAAAAAAATCATAAAGGAAATCAAATATACATTTAAAATGATATTGAAAAGTTACCAGGACTAGACAGGTTCACAGCTAAGCACAACTAGATATAGAAGAGTTTATTCCAGGGTGGTAAAAACTATTACAGATATAGGATAAAGACTATTTCTCAAAAGAATGTTTCCTCAGTTCACGTTATTAAATAACTGAGTGCAATTCTAAATAGAAAACTGTAAACCAATATAACACATAAGTAAAGGCAAAAATGTAAAAGAACATATTAGCAACTGAATTCAACACTGGAACCTAAGGATAACAATAACATGTAACCAACTAAGGTATATACTAGGAATGCAACAGTGGCTGAATATAAAAAAATCTGTAACTACAATTCATCACACCATTAAATTAAAGGGAGAAAACACCATAATCATACCAATATTTACTAAAAGAGCCTAAGATAAAATTAAGCTGCCATTAGTAACACAAAAAGCTAAATCATAATAAAGGTTATTTTTCAGTGACTGAAAATATTACCCTAAATTATGCAACATTAAACCCACTTTAATTAAAGTCAGTAGCTAGACTGAACTGCCTGTTATTATATTTAGTATTTAATATTAACTTGAAGATTTAAGAGAATACAACACAGCAAGAAAATAAAATAACAGATATAAATATGGGGAAAAAGGAAATGATACCTGTTTTTGTTGATTATAGGATTGTATACCTTAAAGACCTAAGAAAGTCTAGTAAACTACCTCTAAAATTAATGAAACATTTAGCAAAGAGCTTGATATCATGTAAATTACACTGAAGTCAATATCTCCGAATAAATGGAGAATCATGGGCTTGAATGAGAAGACAGAGTGAGTGAGTGAGTGAGTGAAGTCGCTCAGTCGTGTCCGACTCTTTGCGACCCCATGGACTGTAGCCCACCAGGCTTCTCTGTCCATGGGATTCTCCAGGCAAGAATACTGGAGTGGGTTGCCGTTTCCTTCTCCTGAGAAGACAGAATTACCAACAAACTCCAAAAATTAATGTATAAATTGAATGCAACTGAAACTGAGATGAGAGGGCTTTTAAAATTAGATTCACTTACCTTAAGTTTGTTGTTGTTCAGTCGCTCAGTGGAGTCTGACACTTTGTGACCCCGTGGACTGTAGCACGCCAGGCTTCCCGTTCCTTCACCGTCTCCCAGAATTAGCTCACACACATGTTCATTGAGTCAGTGATGCGCTCCAACCATCTTATCCTCTACGCCCTCTTCTCCTTTAGACCTAAGAAGGAAAAAAAAAAAGTTCAGGGACTTCTCTGGTGGTCCAGTGGTTAAGAGTGCACATTGCAATGCAGAGGGCCTGTGTTTGATCCTTGGTGGAGGAACTAAGATCCCAAATGCTGTGGAGCAACTAAGGCTGAGCCACAGCTATCACGCCTGTGTGCTCTGGAGCCCCTGTGCCACAAAGAAAGATCTCAAATGACCTAATGAAGTTCTCCAGTGCCTCAACTAAGACCTACAGGAATGAAATAATTATTTTTTTTTTAATCTTGAAAGAATAATTTTTTTTAAGTCCAAAAGAAACTAAGAAAAATATGAAGAAGATATGACATGTCTGACTACATGTTAGAGCTTACCTCTGTTCTATCAAAATCAAAGTAGTATCATAGCAGCACTGAAATATTCACTCAGAGATTAGTGTAACAGATAGAGCATCCACAACCTGCTCTCTCTATATGTAGAGAGGATTAAATATATATCATTATTTCAGTTTAGTAAGGAAAGAATGGAAGGTTTAAATGGTATAGACTTAACTGGCTATACATCTGGAAGAAAATGCAGGAGGACTTCTCTCTTTATTTATTGCAACTTAAATAAAAATAAATTTCATATAAAAACTAAAATACAAAAAAATAAAATGCAATAAATCTAGGAGACTACATATTTAATCTAGAGGGTTAACAATAGAGGAAGAAAACCCAGAGATAATAAAAGGATGGGGGAATTCCTTGTTGGTCAAGGGATTAAAGCTCTGTGCTTTCACTGCCAAGGGTACGGGTTCAATCCCTGGTGGGGAACTAATATCTCACAAGCTATGCAGGATGGCCAAAAAAATACAGGCTTCCCTGGTGGCTGAGACACTAAAGAGTCCTCCTGCAATGCAGCAGACTGAGTCCAGAAGATCCCTTGGAGAAGGGAATGGCTACTCACTCCAGTATTCTTGCCTGGAGAATCCCATGGACAGAGCAGCCTGGTGGGCTACAATCCATGGGGTTGCAAAGAGTTGGGCATGACTGAGCGGCTAACAATAGAAGGATAGGTGAACCTGCACCATAGATAACTGTTAAACATTTTTATGCAAAAAGATAACATAAACAGAGTCCACAAAAATATACAGAGAGATGTGAGGATATATTGGCAACAGAAGTGAGAAATGGAAGGTTAATATCTATGACACATAGAGATCTTTCTAAATTAATGGAAAAGATAAATATCCTAGTAGAAAAATGGGCAAGAAATATAGAAAGATAGTTTATACAGAGAAAAGTCAAAAGGCCGCAAACATATAAAAAGATGCTAAACCTCATTCAAAATAAGAGAAAACAATAATCAATAAAATGTTATTTTCTATTTAGTGAAAAGGCAAATATGAGAGGAAAATGGATTTATTTCTCATTATTGATGAAAATATTAATTGGTAGCTTTTTTTAAAACAGTCTAGCAGCACTTATATAAAGTAAAATACCATGTAAATCAACTATATTTCAATCAATTTTTGAAAAAGTTGAATGATTGACCAATAAAATTTGAGCCATTATTGATTAAAAAACAAAAACATATCTAAAGACTTTGCCCTAGAAATCCTATATCTCAGAATCTCCCCTAATAAGAACATTAATACACAAAAATGCATTTGCAAGAAGGTTTCCAACACCTGTAATTGCATTTATGGTCCACCTGGATAATTTGGGACAATCTCTCTACCTCAGGACCTTTATTTAATCACATCTGCAAAGACCACTTTACCAAATATAATATTACTATGGGTTCCAGAGATAGGACTTGATACCTTTGGGGGCTATTATTCAGTCTACTACAAACACTGTGCTAGAATAAATAAGTAAAATTTTTATGGAGGATAAGTTGTTAAACTATTTAAGTTGTTTAAAATGTATATTGTTGTTCAGTCACTCAGTCATGTCCAACTCTTTGTGACCCTACAGACTGCAGCATGCCAGGCCTCCCTGTCCTTCACCATCTCCCAGAGCTTGCTCAAGCTTATATCCATTGAGTCGGTGATGCCATCCAACCATCTCATCCTCTGTCATCCCCTTCTCCTTCCTTCTATCTTTCCCAGCATCAGGGTCTTTTCTAGTGAGTTGGCTCTTTGCATCAGGTAGCCAAAGTATTGGAGCTTCAGTTTCAGCATCAGTCCCTCCGTTGAATATTCAGGATTGATTTCCTTTAAGATTTACTAGTTTGATCTCTAGTCCAAGGGACTCTCAATAGTCTTCTCTAACACCATAGTTTGAAATGTAGGTATCTTTAATGAAAAAAAAATCATTGCTAGAGATTTATTCTAATAAAATAATTCTTTCAATTAATACTTAACTTACATAATCATATGAACATGGATATTTAGCTAAAAGAATTATTTATAATAATAAAAATTCAGAAAAGGCATAACCTTGCTAGCATGGAAAGTAAGTGCAATTATACTGTAGTTTGAATATTCTAGTACTTCCTTTCTGTGGGAGTGGAATGAAAACTGACCTTTTTCACTGAGCCACTGCTCAGTTTTCCAAATTTGCTGGCATATTAAGTGTAGCACTTTAACAGTATCATCTCTTAGGAACTGAAATAGCTCAGCTGGAATTCCATCACCCCCACTAGCTTTGTTTGTAGTGATGCTTCCTAAGGCCCACTTGACTTCTCACTCGAGGATGTCCGGCTCTTGGTGAGTGATCACACCATCATGGTTATCCGGGTCGTTGGCGTTATTTCATTCTTTTTATGGCTGAGTACTATTCTGTTGTATACATATACCGCATCATCTTTACCCACGCATCTGTCCATGGACATTTAGGTTGTTTCTATGACTTGACTATTGTGAATAGTGCTGCTGTGATCATAGGCATGAATGTATCCTTTTTAATTACAATTTTAGACAAGAATTTTTAGATGGTTATTATAATTAGTCTAAATGAAGCAAGATAAAATGTGCTCACAGAAAATAAAGGAAATCAGAGAAATAGAAAAATTAAAAGAACCAAGTAGAAAACTGAGAGCTGAAAAATACAGTATCTGAAACAAAGTATTCAATTGACTCAGTTGACAATCAAATGGAGATGACAGAGGAAAGCGTATGTAAACTTGAAAACAAATCAGTAGAAATTGTCCAGTGAAAAGAATAATAGAGGGGGAAAAAATCTGAAAACAAAGAGCAGAACCTCAGAGACATGCTAGATAAAATCAAACAATCTTAGCTATGTGTGAATGAAATCATGAGAGAGGAGAGAGAAAATAAAGCAGAAAGAAATTTTAAAAATAATGGCTTAATTTCTTAGTTTCATGACTAGTAGAATTTATAGATACAATATGCTAAATGAATACCAAGCAGAGTGAAAACAAAGAAGCCTATATCGAGGTTTGTTGTAGTTAAGCTTTCAAAAACTAAAGTTAAACGGCACATCTTATAGACAAGAGAAAAAGTCATATTATATAGAGATGAAAAATGAATTACATTATTAATAGCTGACTTCCCATCAGAAACCACACAACCCAGAAAAAAAAGTGGAACAATAATTTTAAAGTGCTGGGGAGAAAAAGGAAAACAAAACCTGTTAAGCCAAAATTCTATATCCAGCAAAAATATCCAAAAATGAAGATAAAATAGAGATACTTTCAGATAAAAGAAAAAGAAAAAAAAAACCAAAAAACTCTTACTGTCAGATTTCCATTACTGTAAATTCTCACAAAATTTCTTGAAGCTAAAGGACAATAATGTCAGATGAAAAGCGATATTTTCCAAAAAAGAAAAAGCATCAGAAATGTTACATGTATAGGCATATGAAAAAGATTTTCTTTGCTTTTTGCTTTTCTACTCTTTTTTAGATAAACCATAAAAATGTTTAAAGCAAAAAACCAAAACCAAAGCAGAATTTATAGATACAATATGCTAAATGAATACCAAGCAGAGTGAAAACAAAGAAGCCTATATCGAGGCTTGTTGTAGTTAAGCTTTCAAAAACTAACGTTAAACGGCACATCTTATAGGCAAGAGAAAAAGTCATATTATATAGAGATGAAAAATAAATTACATTATTAATAGCTGACTTCCCATCAGAAACCCACAACCCAGAAAAAAAAAGTGGAACAATAATTTTAAAGTGCTGGGGAGAAAAAGGAAAACAAAACCTGTTAAGCCAAAATTCTATATCCAGCAAAAATATCCAAAAATGAAGATAAAATAGAGATACTTTCAGATAAAAGAAAAAGAAAAAAAAAANATATACAAGCAACTCCTGCAGCTCAATTCCAGAAAAATAAACGACCCAATCAAAAAATGGGCCAAAGAACTAAATAGACATTTCTCCAAAGAAGACATACAGATGGCTAACACATGAAAAGATGCTCAACATCACTCATTATCAGAGAAATGCAAATCAAGACCACAATGAGGTACCATTTCACACCAGTCAGAATGGCTGCGATCCCAAAGTCTACAAGCAATAAATGCTGGAGAGGGTGTGAAGAAAAGAGAACCCTCTTACACTGTTGGTGGGAATGAAGACTAGTACAGCCACTATGGAGAACAGTGTGGAGATTCCTTAAATAACTGGAAATAGAACTGCCTTATGACTCAGCAATCTCACTGCTGGGCATACACACCAAGAAAACCAGAATTGAAAGAGACACGTGTACCCCAATGTTCATCTCAGCACTGTTTGTAATAGCCAGGACATGGAAGCAACCTAGATGTCCATCAGCAGATGAATGGATAAGAAAGCTGTGGTACATATACACAATGGAGTATTACTCAGCCATTAAAAAGAATACATTTGAATCAGTTCTAATGAGGTGGATGAAACTGGAACCAATTATACACAGTGAAGTAAGCCAGAAAGAAAAACACCAATACAGTATACTAACACATACATATGGAATTTAGAAAGAAATGGAATTTAGAAATTTTGCGAGACAGCAAAAGAGATGCAGATGTACAGAAGAGACTTTTTGACTCTGTGGGAGAGGGAGAGGGTGGGATGATTTGGGAGACTGGCATTGAAACATATAATATCATATAAGAAACGAATCGCCAGTCTAGGTTTGATGCAGGATACAGGATGCTTGGGGCTGGTGCACTGGGATGACCCAGAGGGATGGTATGGGGAGGGAGGTGGGAGGGGGTTTCAGGAGTGGGAACTTATGTACACCTGTGGCGGATTCATGTTGATGTATGGCCAAACCAATACAGTAAAGTAAAAAATAAATAAATAAATAAATTTTTTAAAAAATCAACAGGGGAAAATTTGATACTATCTGGGGAGGAGGGGGACAATCTGATTGAGCAGGAAGTTCCTGGGATCATCTCCTCCCACCCACATACCAGAACTACAACTACACCCAGAGTAACTATCTCTGAGAGGACCTGAAGACTAGCAGAAAAGATTTTCTGCAACTAAGGACAAAAGGAAAAAGCCTCACTGAGATGGGGAGGAGGGGCAGAGGGGCAGTCTGGCCAGGACCCTCGAAAGGCAGCACACAGACAACAGGGCTATCACAGCCTCAGAGTTTCTCCCTGAGGAACAAGGTATTGTGTTGGGCAAAAATTCATTCAGGTAACATCCTAATTTTTCTGTAACATCCTAATTCCAAACGAACTTTTTCGCTAACCCAATACATCAGGCACTTATACCAGGAAGACAATGTCTCCATAATGTCTGGCTTGGAACATCAATGGAGCTTATACCTGGGAGAGCCAGAGGACTCTAGAACACTGAGACTCTACTGTTGAAAAGTATGTGCAAAAATTCCAAAAGGCTGCTCTATATACATCACTGATTCCAAGTCCCAGCACAGAGGCGGCAGTTTAAAAAGCACTTGAGTCATACCTGAAGGAGACTCATTGACTAATTTTAGGCCATGTGCCAAAGGGATAGGGATCTGTTGGAACTTTCTCTAGATACTAAGGGAGTAGTAGCCGCCAAATTTTTTTACTCACCTCTACTTTGCTGGTCTGGGACAGGCAGTTTCCAGTGTTGACTCTACCCATCTACAATATTGGCAGATGACCCAAATAAACATTTTTCCAAAGAGAGACACATGGCCAATAGACACATGAAAAGAGGCTCAACATCACTAACCATCAGGGAAATGTAAATCAAAACCATGATTAGGGGCATTCCCTGGCAGTCCAGTGGTTAGGACTCTGTACTCTCACTGCTGAGGGCTCAGGTTCAATCCCTGCTAGGGGAACTAAAATTCCACAAGACACGCAGCGTAGACACACACACAAAAAAAAACAAAAAAACAAAAACAAGAAACCATGATGATATGTAATGTCACACCCATCAGAATGACTATCATCAAAAAGACAACAAATAACAGGTATTGGCAAGGATGTGGGAAAAAGGGAACTCTTGTGCACAGCTGGCAGAATATAAATTGGTACAGCCACTATGGAAACAGTATGAAGTCCCTAAAAAATTAAAAATAGAATACTATCTGATTCAGCAATTCCACTTCTGGTTATTAATGAAAAGAAAAACACTAATTTGAGAAGATATATACAACCCTATGTTTGTGCGTGCATTTGTGCTGAGTCATTTCAGTCATGCCCAACTCTGTGCAACCCTATGGACTGTAGCCTATAACTCTGCCCATGGGATTCTCCAAGCAAGAATATTGGAGCAGGTTGCCATGTCCTCCTCCAGGGGATCTTCCTGACCCAGGGATTGAACCCACATCTCTTATGTCTCTTGCATTAGCAGGTGGGTTCTTAACCACTTTTGTTCACTGCAGCATTATTTATAATAGCCAAGATGAAGAAACAATTTAACTGTCCATAGATAGATGAATGGATAAACAAGATAAATGGAATATCAACAATAAAAAAAGAATGAAATCTTACCATTTACAAAAACATGAATGGATCTACAGGACATTATGTTATGTGAAATACTTCAGACAGAGAAAGATAAGTATCATATGATTGCACTTATATGTCGAAACTAAAAGACAAAATAAACAAAACAAAATTAGAAATAGACTCACAGATAAGAGAACAAACTGATGGTTGCTAGAGGGGAGGAAGGTAGAGAGGTGGAAAGGGATTAAAAGGCACAAACTCCAGTTACAACAAAAGTAAGCTACAGAGAGATAAGATACAGAATAAAGGATATAGTCAATAACACTTCAATAATTTTGCATGGTGACAAATAGTAGACTTACTGTAGTGATCATTTTACAATGTACTTAAATGTTGAATCACTACATTGTGCACCTGAAACTAACATGATAATTACATCAGCTCTACTTCATTTTTTAAAAAGTCAATAGGAAATTTTAAATGAAAAATCTTTGAAATATTCCCCAAAAGGTCAGGAAAAAGGAAGAGAATTATAAAAAATAAAGTGAACAAGTTGAAAAAGCAAATCATGAAATGGTGCATCTAATCCCAATTACTTCATGACATTAATTGACTGAACCCTCCAATTTAAAAGGAAAGAGAGTCAGAATGGTTTACAAAGAAAAAAGAACCAAATATATATGGCCTATAGAAAATGCACTTTAAATATAAAGACACATGTAAGCTGAAAATAAATGCTTGGGGCAAAACACATCACAAAGACAATACCATGAGAAGACTGGAATGGCTGGCTTCTGGATCCCCATCACTGTTCTAACTACTTGGCTGATGATGTTCCCGTCTCTAGTAGTTAGTGTGTGAGGTCAACCAGGACAGCTTGTGCACACAGTCTGCCCTATACCACCAGTCTCAAACACATCCTGTAATCTCTCAACTCCACACCTATTGATTCACACTTGAATTCATACCTCACATATCTTTAAAATTCAAAAGATTTTTCTTTATTCTGGTAAACTTCTAACTAATTTATATATCTCAAGTATAATTTTTAAAATATTTATCAAATATCAGTTGTGTGCAAAGTTCGGAGGTAAGGCTATGAGGGTGAAAAATGGCTGAGATAATCATCTCATAATCTTTGTAAAGTGGAGTAGGAAATACACAAGAACAAGTACAGCTGCTCTTTGCTTGCTATCAGGTAATGATAAGCTAGGTACACAGGAATAATAAAAATGATATATTTTAGATGAGGTCCCATAGTGCTTTGTTCTCAGGATTTTCAAGTTAGAGTGAAGAAGGATATGTGCCATTTATTTTTTTAACCCAAACATATTTCCCTAGAGTCTCATATGCCCACTGTACTCCCACCTCCAAGCAGAAGATGGGGAGAAATACTGCCACACTGCCTTTAATGGAAGAGCTTCGTACCCCTCAAACCTGTTAGAGCTAAAAACTGGTGACAATTTCAGTTATGTAAATTATTTTCTAGTTAAATGCACATATAACAATGGTACATTGGAGTTTCACATGAAGTACAATGTAGCAATATAGAAAAAATATGTTGTTAAATGCATACAATTCCATCATTTTGAATTCTTACTCCTGTGACTTAGAGGCCATGGTTATATTTCCAATAGAGCATGAACACAAACCACCAACCCATTAACACATGTAAAAGTCTTAAGGATATTCAAACTATGTACATAGAGCCACATGCCAAATAGCATAATACAGCATGAGGGGGTTTCCCTATAGAGAAAAATGAATAACCTATGTCACAGTGAACTGAGTGGCCCTGGAGACCTTTGGCTGTGTCCTGAATTGCCAAATGTTGTAAAAGTCAGCTTCCAGGTTAGATGAGTTAGTTGTTATTACAATCTATTTTGGTATTTAAACATAAGCACAAGCTATTAACTAAAATCATATTTTCATGGCAAAAAAAAAGTTAACTTTTCTCAGAGTTATCCACAGGTTGAGGACCAGAGTGAGACAAATGCCTTCCTCACCTCACCCTAGTCCCAGTTGAGAAACCCCTACTTAGTGGGTCCACATACTGTGAAAATCAAATTTCTACCCTCTACCTACCTGGTGGCAACCATCCAGTAATAGGGATTGCTGCTCTTGTCTAGCTGCAGACACTTAAACCTCTCACATTTACCCTAAAAAATAAAATAAAATAATAGAAACAAACAGAATCAAGAGTGTTAGAGACTCTGGGGTTTCTAGTGGTCCAGTGATTAAGAATTCGCCTTGCAATGAAAGGGACACAAGTTCGATCCCTGATCCAGGACGATCCCACATGCCACCCAGCAACTAAGCCCTGGGTGACACAACTCCTGAGCCTGTGCTCTGGGACCTTGAGCTGCAACCCCTGAGCCCTCGCACTGCAACTGCCAAGCCCTCACACCTGGAGCCCAAGCTCTGCAACAAGAAAAGCCACCACAGTAAGAAGCCCGCACATCGCAGTGAAGAGCGCCCCCCGCTCACCTCTACTAGAGAAAGCCTGCACAAGGCAATGAAGACACACCACAGCCAAAAAATAATAAAAAAAACTTTCAAAAATTAACATAAAAAGACTCTGGTTGATTAGCATTAGATTCAAATATTTTCAGTTCCTTGAGTTGGGCTTACATGTTGCAGGGTCATCAGTTGATTGGGTTAATTTAGTCCAAGAGTTGACCAAAAGTTTCTAAAAGAGAAAAAAAAAAAGTGACATCTGCTATGGTATTGAACTGTAGTCAGGTAAGTGTCAGCCCTCTAGCAGTAGTTACAGAATACTGAACAACGACAGAGGCTACTGTGAAAACGGTAACTTCAGGTGTCAAATCAATATCCACGTGCACAGAGCAAAACCTCCCACAGAAGTTGGACATGGGTGAATTTAAGCTGGTTTTGAAATGTTAAATCCATAAATACATATGACTATTTACATTCTTAAACTTTTGCCTTTAAATGTTAAAATGTGGTATTTGTAACGAGAGATGTTGGGAGGCTTTCTATTAAATTGCTTTGACTATTTTGGTTTGTGCAGGAAAAGTTATTCTTCTTTCTCTTTTCAAATGATGATTTTAACATATGTTCATATCGATAACTTGAATACAACAGAAATGTCAAAAAGCAGAAAGAAATCTCCTTTAATACAAAACCACCCTGAGGCAACAATATGGTTCATCTAGATAATGTTTTCTTCTACTTTTCTTCTTTACATCTTATAGTTAAGATTATGGTAGCCTACTGCCACATTATCCCTGTGGTTTGATACTACCATTTTCTTTGTCCTTATTTTAAAAGCAATTACTTCATATTCTCGTATGTTATTAGCTAAAAATCATGATATTGCAGACTTGGGAAAATTCTTGGAAGAGCTATGAGATAATGTTGCTCACCAAGGACTGAAAATACACTGCCAGAAGACTACTGTGTAAATTCCAAGCTTGGAAATCTGACATCATGCATGAATTTCTATATCTGTGCAACTAGGACCAGAAATTTTATCTCCAAAGAAGTTTCAGAAAAAAATTTGTGTGTCCTGCTATTTTCTTGCATGGTCTATCTAAAGTGATTCATTAGCAATAAGCTCACAGAATAAAGAATTTTTTAATTATTTTTATTATTATTTTTTAAAGAGCTGGTTAGGAAAAGTATAACACACACCCACTTTCCTATGAAAATCTACTATCATAGTAACAATTTGGAGGACCTAAATGACAAGTAGAGGATGACTATCTCTTCCTCATCAGAGTCAGAGTGTAATTAACACCCATAACAATAACCTCAGACCAGGAAAGCAGGAAAGAAAATTGAGAATGAGCCAACTGAACCCCAGATGTTAAGGTTGGGAGCATTCCAGACCGCTGCATCTGGAGGCATCTACTGCCAAACCAGTCCCATCTGTAACAAAGGTGATAAACTCTTCTCTCAGAGGAGAGGAAATCAGAAAATGTAAAACAATATTGCTTAGTCAGGTTTTTAGAAGCCAGTACCATTCCTCCTGTAAACCTTCTGTTAGCTAACTGGTACCAAGAAAAGGCTAAAAAACATTCCAGGAAGTTAGGAATGGACACTAGAATGCTAATAAAATTCAAAAAAAAAAAAGTAAATTACAAGGATATATAAATTAAGTTGTATAAAGAACATCATTGTGTTCTTTTTCTCCCCCCACCCAAAGCAATAAATAAAATACAATAGTGCACCCTTCTGGTCAAAAAGAAAGAAAGAAAGAAAACTAATGTACAGATGAAAGTCTAGTCAACATTCTTTCTCTGGTTCCTTAGGAATTATCTTCAAATGGGTTTGTTCCTGGTTGCCTCATTAAGTGAGGTCAATGACCTCACTAGGAGATTTTTTTTTTTAAGTGACAAATGTAAGAGATTTTCCAGCATGAGACTTGTTTCCATGAGGGAATTTTGTCATTCTGAATAAGGTGAGCATTTAGATTATAAAGAACATTGTAAAGATCTTTGATGCTTTGTTTATTTAATATTTATACGGGTATCTGGTGTTTTAGTATCTTGGCTTTTTGGAGCTTTCCTATCAGGCCTTGAGTGATGACCACTTACTAAATATTTAACGAATAAATTAATCAAGTACATTTCTGAAACTCTGGCCCTCAATAAAATTCAAAAACCAATTATATTATATCACAAATGCAATAGCTCTGGAAGTTTCAATAAAGGAAAGCCCAAAGTATTGTGGAGTGGAAAAACAAGTGTGAAAATGCCTAAGAAAGTCTTAGTACCATTCTTGGAAATAATTATAAGTATATTGCCACCTGTTTTCAAAAAGTTAAAGGGAAATCAGAATAGAATTCCTGAAGAGTAACTGAAAATGCAAAATGACACTCCTTCCTTAACACAAAATATACAACCTAGCAAAGCCTCCTTCCATTTAGATATGCCTTATATTAGAACCTACTATGTTCAGAGTATGTCTTCACATCTTATAGTTCCACAATTACATAGCTGAAACTATCAAAAGACTCAAATAGCATTATAAAAAAGTATGCAATATTCACAAAGTATTAATTATCACGATAAAGCTATGTTTTCTGTCTCTATAAAAGTATCCATGGTTGTCTTACTACACTTAGTCACCTTGCAGCACTCTGTGTCTTTGAAAACTGTTTTCTGCCTTGACCACAATCTCTCAGAATTAATGAGACTAAGAATTAATGTTTTAGTAAATGGGTTTACTTTCCTTGGCAGTAGGCTGACATCATGTTATACTTATAAATGCATATTTGCCACAAGCTCTATCCCAAAATGGAGTGCATTACATGGTCTGCTCAAGCAAATGATTAATCTGACAGACAATATCCTAAAAGCATAAGTCTATGATTCAGTGCCAGAAAAATAAATTTTATACACTGATCAAAGTTGAGGAACATTCCTATAAGGGTCCTGCTATATACTACTTCCCAGGCATAACACTTAAGAATAACTATACTTACCATATATACAGAGAAGAATTATTAGACACTGTAGAGCTAAAAATAATCCTACACAAATAAGAATGCTGATTTCCAAAAACAGGTATTAGTCTGAAACTCTGTAAAACTCGCCCAGCCACAGGAAATCAATGAAAGATGAAAAGAAGGTCTGTCCTAAAATCTGCACCTCCCCCAAAAAAAGGTTTCCTAAAACACATTTGGAATTCAATTTTTAGCAATAAGTCATCTTGTCTATACAGCTTTCTTCCAACAAGTTCAAGCTAGGCAAATATCAGCAGTATAATGCTAGCACAAAAATTTATCACAGTACAATGGTATGAAGAAAAGTTCACCCACAGAAGATCCAGACTTGATAGGAATATCAGCAGGATGTAAGCGGAGAAGAGGGAAGGACAGAGACTTCCTGAAGAAAGGAAAGCCTTTGCTCACTGGCTCCTCAGGGCAATAGAAGAAGCACATTTAAAACTGAAAAAAAGTAGCTGAAGAGAGGAGCCAGGGGTTAATGCTTCTTGAAATAGAGATGAGATTGAGAACCATGAAAAGCAAAGGTTTCTGGAGCAGATAACCTGCTTTCCCAAATCTTGAGATCGCAGGCAGTGAAAGTACTTGTATTATAAAACACCCTGCCTATCACAGAAACACCAGGATCCGTGGGCAGTAAACCCCAAATGGCACCCGTATCAAATGAAAGCTAAAGAGAGTAGCAAGAAATAGCAGGCTGGCTTTGTGGAGTTAGACTGTTGTGATAAGGAAATGATATAAAATGAGTCACTTAAAGAGCAGCAGTCACGGACAGGTGGGGAAGATTTATCTGGAAGAGGTCGAGCTCAGTAAATATTTTATAAAATTAATTTAGAGGACTGTCAGAAGTTAAACAGATGATACAATAAGCTAAGACTTTTAAGACAGCCATTGTAGAGGGCTGTATAAAAGGTTCACAGTGAGTACACAAGTACAGAAATGATGGCAAAGTCTATAACAAGAGGCAAAACTTTGACAACATCTGAGGTTAGTCTTCAGGCCTACTGTAAGCCTAAGCACTGTGGTGGGCGTCTATAGCACGAGGAGAAATAAGATGCTGCCTGTGCCCTCCGGGAGCATAGGAACTAACAGTTTTAGAATGTTGTATTTTTTTTTTTTAACTGGGATATAGTTGCTTTACAATGTTGTATTATGAAATAGTTTCTGCTGCTGCTGCTGCTAAGTCACTTCAGTCATGTCCGACTCTGTGCGACCCCATAGACGGAAGCCCACCAGGCTCCCCCATCCCTGGAATTCTCCAGGCAAGAACACTGGAGTGGATTGCCATTTCCTTCTCCAATGCATGACAGTGAAAAGTGAAAGTGAAGTCACTCAGTCGTGTCAGACTCTTAGCGACCCAACGGACTGCAGCCTACCAGGCTCCTCCATCCATGGGATTTTCCAGGGAAGAGCACTGGAGTGGGGTGCCATCGCCTTCTCTGTAAATAGTTTCTACTATATAACAAAGTGAATCAGCTATACGTACATGCCCTCTTTTCTGGATTTCCTTCCCATTTAGGTCACCACAGAGCACTGAGAAGAGTTTCCATGTTACACAATAGGTTCTCACTAGTTATCTATTCCATACATAGTAGTGTATATATGTCAATCCCAACCGCCCAATTCATCCCACCTCGCTTCCCCCTTTGGGTATCCATACATCTGTTTTCTATGTGTTTCCATTTCTGCTTTGTAAAGATCATCTAAACCAATTTTTTCAGATTCCACATATATGCATTAATACAAGATGGTTGTTTTTCTGACTTACTTCACACCATATGGCAGTCTCTAGGTTCACCCATCCACATCTGTACAAACGACCCAGTTTTGTTCCTTTCTATGGCTGAGTAATATTCCATTGCATACATGTAGCCATCATATGCAAATAGGAGACTGAGCATGGTCAGCTGATGAAGCCTGACCAGAGTTGAGCAAGGAGGGGCTGTTATTGAGAAATACACAACATGGGCGTGTCATACAGAACCTGGAAAGTTTGATAAGACAAGTGAGATTTAAAGTGATGATAAAGGGGGCTGCTAAAGATTTCTGAGCAGAAGCATGAAAGCCCTACTTCCCAACTACCGTCTAAATCTCTCCTTATACTAGTAACAGTTCTTTATGGCTCTTCTTAAAGAGATCTCTTCAAGAATATTGGAGATACCAGAACAAAATTTCATGCAAAGATCAGCATAATAAAGGACACAATATAGACCTAACAGAAGCAGAGGATATTAAGAAGAGGTGGCAAGAGTACACAGAAGATGTATACAAAAAAGATCTTAATGACCCAGATAACCATGATGGTGTGATCACTCACCTAGAGCCAGACACCCTGGAATGCAAGGTCAAGTGGGCCTTAGGAAGCATCACTACAAACAAAGCTAGTGGAGGTGATGGAATTCCAGTTGAGCTATTTCAAATCCTAAAAGATTTGGAGCTGTTCAGCTGTTCAAGTGCTGAACTCAATATGCCAACAAATTTGGAAAACTCAGCAGTGGTCACAGGACTGGAAAAGGTCAGTTTTCATTCCAATCCCAAAGAAAGGCAATGTCAAAGAATGCTCAAACTACCGCACAATTGCACTCATCTCACACGCTAGCAAAGTAATGCTCAAAATTCTCCAAGCTAGGTTTCAATAGTATGAGAACCAAGAACTTCCAGATGTTCAAGCTGGTTTTAGAAAAGGCAGAGGAACCATACATCAAATGGCCAGCAACCATTGGATAATTGAAAAAGCAAGAAATTTCCAGAAAAACATCTACTTCTACTTTATTGACTATGCCAAAGCCTTTGACTGTATGGATCACAACAACCTGTGGAAAATTTTTAAAGAGATGGGAATACCAGACTGTCTTACCTGCCTCCTGAAAAATCAGTATTCAGGTCAAGAAGCAACAGTTAGAATCAGACATGGAACAACAGACTGGTTCCAAATCAGGAAAGGAGTACATCAAGGCTGTATATTGTCACCCTGTTTATTTAACTTATATGCAGAGTATATCATGTGAAATGATGAGCTGGATGAAGCACAAGCTGGAATCAAGATTTCTGGGGAAAATATCAATAACCTCAGATATGCAGATGACACCATCCTTATGGCAGAAAGCAGAGAGGAACTAAACAGCTTACCGATGAAAATGAAAGAGGAAAGTGAAAAAGCTGACTTAAAACTCAGCATTCAAAAGTTGAAGATAATGGTATCTGGTCCCATCACTTCATGGCAAATAGATGAGAAACAATGGAAACAGTAACAGACTTTCCTTTCTAGGGCTCCAAAATCACTGCAGAGGGTGACTGCAGCCATGAAATTAAAAGACACTTGCTCCTTGGAAGAAAAGCTATGACCAACCTAGACAGCATATTAAAAAGTAGAGACATTACTTTGCCGACAAAGCTCAACTTATCAAATCTATGGTTTTTCCAGTATGGATAGATGCATGTGAGAGTTGGACCATAAAGAAAGCTGAATGCTAAACAATTGATGCTTTTGAACTGTGGTGTTGGAGAAGACTCTTGAGAGTCCCTCGGTCTGCAAGATCAAACCAGTCAATACTTAAGGAAATCAACCCTGAATATTCCCTGGAAGGACTGATGCTGAAGCTGAAACTGCAATACTTTAGCCACTTGATGCAAAAAGCTGACTCCTTAGAAAAGACACTGATGCTGAGAAAGATTGAAGGCAGGAGAAGAAGGGGATGACAGAAGATGAAATGGTTGGATAGCATCACTGACTTGATGGACATGAGTTTGAGCAAGCCGCAGGAGTTGGCAATGGACAGGGAAACCTGGCATGCTACAGTCTATGGGGTTGCAAAGAGTGGGACACAAATGAGTGAGTGAACTGAACTGATGGCTACTGTAACAAAGATTGGATGGGTTCAATAAAACACCAATTTATTGTGTCACAATTCTGCAGACACAGGCCTTACTGGTCAAGTTAAAGGGTTAGTAGGGCTGACATCCTTTCTGGAGACTCTATGGATAAATTAGTTTCCTTGTCTTTTCCAGTTTCTAGAGGCTGTCTGCATACTTTGGCCCCTGGGTCCCTTGCTTCATCTTGAAAGCCAGCCATGCTGCATCTCTCTAGTCATTCTTCTGCAGTCACCCCTCTGTCTTCTTTCAAGGATTCGTGTGATTAGATTGTGCCCACCTGGATGCACCTGGATACTCTCTCCTGTAGTTAAGGTCCTTAACATGAATTATATTTGCAAAGCCCCTCTGCCATGTTGGGTAATATTCACAGGTTCTGGAGATTAGGATATGGACATTCGGAGGGGTGTTATTTTGCCAACCTGGCATCTCTCACCTGGCCTATATATGCCCAGCTCCTGGAGCCTGTAATACACCCTCCTTTCCATTGCCCGGATAACCAGTCCTCTGCTAAAAATCCTCAGTGACAAAACCACTCACTGAACACCAAATGGCTTAGCTTGGCATTCCTATCAAATAACTGAAAACAGTCCCTTATCAACTGAATAAAGGAATAAAAGCAGTGTACTATAAGGGAGACCTGAAAAAGATGAGCATGAGGCAGAGGCAATGGATGGGAGGCAGTGAGCATGACCTGGAGTTGAGTCCAGTGTGGCTGAGAGGTATGCTGGGGCTTCAGGGCTAGACCCACCACCGGCAGCTGTGATTATCTTATGTCTTCCCTTTGAGCCTCAATTAGCTGGTCTACTAAAATGGGGATACAAACAGTATCTTCTTCACTGGATTGTTGTAGAGGTTAATGAAATAGACATAGGTAAATACATGGCAAGCACTTATCACATAGCAGGCTCTCCATAAATGTTACTTTTCTCTCCTTTCCCAATATAAGAACAAACAAAGCAACCAAATTATAGTGAATGATTCATGAGAACCATCCGAGAGATACAGAGGTATTAAATGTTTGGCTTAGTTCAAGATAATTCCTCTTTCCACATGAGTAAGAAAATGTCATATTGCTCCTCTTTATGATGTGTGAACATATTTCTATAGAGAACTAATGAAAAATGTCATCAGCAATGAATACTTCATTGAAAAATTATAATCTGGAGAAACAGAGCCTAAATGGAAGTGATAAGAACAAAAAGAAAGTTCTCAAATATGTGTATGTGTATGTACAATGCTGTATTCATAATAACCAAATGCTGTATTCATAATAACTGAGCATTAGAAATTCATGAATTATTCATTTACTCATTCATACAAAAATACTCATGGAGCACTGGGATGACCCTGAGGGATGGAACAGGGAGGGAGATGGGAGGGGGGTCCAGGATGGGGGACACATGTACACCCATGGCTGATGCATGTCAATATATGGCAAAAACCACTACAATACTGTAAAGTAATTAGCCTCCAATTAAAATAAAAAATTAACTTAAAAACAAAAATATTCATGGAATGCCTTTTATACACAAGATACAGTACTGGACACTTGAGATACATTCTGTCCTCTGAGAACTTACATTCTATTTAGAATTTGTAAGATATGTAAAATAAATATGTATGTCTAGATAATATATGTGATAAGTGAATTCTCCAAGCTTTTTCATGACCCCTTAGTAAATACACTCTGTGAAACCACAGTAAAGATGGTAGGCACAGAGAGAGGGCATCAGAGGGCAGACAGACTAAAACCACAATCATAGAAACTAACCAGTCTAATCACATGGACCACAGCCTTGTCTAACTCAATGAAACTAAGCTGTGCCATGTAGGGCCCCCAAGATGGAAGGGTCTTGGTGGAGAGGTCTGACAGAATGTGGTCCACTGGAGAAGGGAATGGCAAACCACTACAGTATGCTTGCCTTGAGAACCTCATGAACAGTATGAAAAGGCAAAAAGACAGGACACTGAAAGATGAACTCCCCAGGTCGGTAGGTGCCCAGTATGCTTCTGGAGATCAGTGGAGAAATAACTCCAGAAAGAATGAAGAGATGGAGCCAAAGCAAAAGCAACACCCAGTTGTGGATGTGACTGGTGATAGAGGCAAGGTCCAATGCTGTAAAGAGAAATATTGCATAGGAACCTGGAATGTTAGGTCCTTGAATCAAGGCAAATTAGAACTGGTCAAACAGGAGATGGCAAGAGTGAACGCTGATATTTTAGGAATCAGTGAACTAAAATGGACTGGAATGGGTGAATTTAATTCAGATGGCTGTTATATCTACTACTGTGGGCAAGAATCCCTTAGAAGAAATGGAGTAGTTATCACAGTCAACAAAAGAGTCCAAAATGCAGTATTTGGACACAATCTCAAAAACGACAGAATGATCTCTGTTCGTTTCCAAGGCAAATCATTCAATATCACAGTAATCCAAGTCTATGCCAAAACCAGTAATGCTGAAGAAGCTGAAGTTGAACAGTTCTACCTACAAGACATTTTAGAACTCACACGCCAAAAATATGTCCTTTTCATTACAGGGGACTGGAATGCAAAAGTAGGATGTCAAGAAACACCAGGAGTAACAGCAAATTTGCCCTTGGAGTACAGAAAGAAGCAGGACAAAGGCTAATAGTGTTTTGCCAAGAGAGCACACTAGTCATAGCAAACACCCTCTTCCAACAACACAAGAAAAGACTCTACACATGGATATCACCAGATGGCCAACACTGAAATCAGATTGATTATATTCTTTGTAGTCAAAGATGGAGAAGCTCTAACAGTCAGCAAAAACAAGACTGGGAGCTGACTGTGCCTCAGATTATGAACACCTTATTGACAAATTCAGACTTCAATTGAAGAAAGTAGGGAAATCACCAGACCATTCAGATATGACCTAAATCAAAACCCTTATGATTATACAGTGGAAGTGACAAATAGATTTAAGGGACTAGATCTGATAGAGTGCCTGATAAACTATGGACAGAGGTTTGTGACATTGTACAGGAAACAGGGATCAAGACCATCTCCATGGAAAAGCAATGCCAAAAAGCAAAATGGCTGTCTGAAGAGGCCTTACAAATAGCTGTGAAAAGAAAGTGAAAGTGAAAGTGAAGTCGCTCAGTCATGTCCGACTCTTTGTGACCCCATGGACTGTAGCTTATCAGGCTCCACCCTCCAAGGGATTCTCCAGGCAAGAGTACTGGAGTGGGTTGCCACTTCCTTCTCCAGGGGATCTTCCTGACCCAGGGATCAAACCCGGGTCTCCAGCATTCCAGGCAGATGCTTTAACCTCTGAGCCACCAGGGAAGCTAAGAGAAGTGAAAAGCAAAGGAGATAAGGAAAGATATACCCATTTGAATGCAGAGTTCCAAAGAATAGCAAGGAGAGATAAGAAAGCCGTCCTCAGTAATCAGTGCAAAGAAATAGAGGAAAACAATAGAATCAGAAAGACTAGAGATCTCTTCAAGAAAATTAGAGATCCCAAGGGAACATTTCATGCAAAGATGGGCTCAATAAAAGACAGAAATGATATAGACCAAACATAAGCAGAAGATATTAAGAAGAGGTGGCAAGAATACACAGAACTATACAAAAAAAGATCTTCATGACCCAGATAATCACGATGATTATGATCACTCACCTAGAGCCAGACATCCTGAAATGTGAAGTCAAGTGGGCTTTAGGAAGCATCACTATGAACAAAGTTGGTGGAGGTGATGGAATTCCAGTTGAGCTATTTCGAATCCTAAAAGATAATGCTGTGTTCCAGGAAAACATCTATTTCTGCTTTACTGACTATGCCAAAGCCTTTGACTGTGTGGATCACAATAAACTGTGGAAAATTCTGAAAGAGATGGGAATACCTGACCACCTAACCTGCCTCTTAAGAAACCTATATGCAGGTCATGAAGCAACAGTGAGAACTGGACATGGAACAACAGACTGGTTCCAAATAGGAAAAGGAGTACGTCAAGGCTGTATATTGTCACCCTGCTTATTTAACTTCTATGCAGAGTACTTCATGAGAAATGCTGGGCTGGAAGAAGCACAAGCTGGAATCAAGACTGCTGGGAGAAATATCAATAATCACAGATATGCAGATGACACCACTCTTATGGCAGAAAGTGAAGAGGAACTAAAAAGCATCTTGGTGAAAGTAAAAGAGGAGAGTGAAAAAGTTGGCTTAAAGCTCAACATTCAGAAAATGAAGATCATGGCATCTGGTCCCTTCACTTCATGGGAAATAGATGGGGAAATAGTGGAAACAGTGTCAGACTTTATTTTTCTGAGCTCCAAAATCACTGCAGATGGTGATTGCAGCCATGAAATTAAAAGACACTTACTTCTTGGAAGGAAAGTTATGACCAACCTAGATAGCATATTGAAAAGCAGAGACATTACTTTGCCAACAAAGGTCCGTCTAGTCAAGGCTATCGTTTTTCCAGTGGTCATGTTTGGATGTAAGAGTTGGACTGTGAAGAAAGCTGAGTGCCAAAGAATTGATGCTTTTAAACTGTGGTGTTGGAGAAGACTGTTGAGAGTCCCTTGGACTTCAAGGAGATCCAACCAGTCCATCCTAAAGGAGATCAGTTCTGGGTGTTCATTGGAAGGACTGATGCTAAAGCTGAAACTCCAGTACTTTGGCCACCTCATGTGAAGAGTTGACTCATTGGAAAGGACTCCGATGTTGGGAGGGATTGGGGGCAGGAGGAGAAGGGGACGACAGAGGATGAGATGGCTGGATGGCATCACTGACTCGATGAACGTGAGTCTGAGTGAACTCCGGGAGTTGGTGATGGACAGGGAGGCCTGGCGTGCTGTGATTCATGGGGTCGCAAAGAGTCGGACATGACTGAGCGACTGAACTGAACTGAACTGAGGGTCACTTCATATTCACAAAGGCTGTCGGGCTGTAAGGACACCTGACCTCAAGCAATGCCCTGCCATAGGCAATCAAAAATGATCAGAACATGACAGACCTTCAAGAAGCCATTGTGAAGAGGTCAATTTAATGCACACTATTTACTTTAAAAAAAAAAAAAAAACAACCCTGAAAACATGCTCCACATCACTTATTATGGGAGAAATGAAAATAGAAACTTCAATGAGGTATCACCTAAGACCAGTCGGAAGGCACATCCTCAAAAAGACCACAAAGAGCTGTTTGCAGGGAGAATGAATACATGGAAATGTGTGGCTGAGTCTCTCTGTTGTACATCCGAAACTATCACAGTATTGTTAATCAGCTATACTCCAGTATAACATAAAAAGTTTAAAAAAAGTCTACAGAAAGTAAATGAAGGAGACAGCATGGGAAAAGGAAAAAGCTCCTATGCTTTTGGGAGAGAATGTAAATTGATAACAGTCCCCATGAACAACAGTACGGACATCCCTTAAAACACTACAAATAGAGCGACAGCATGATCCGGCCTTCTCACTCCTGGATCTCTACGAGGATGAAAAACCATACTTAGCTAACACATGTGCATGCCAAAATTCACTGCAGCACTATTTACATTAGCCAAAAAAAAAAAAAAAAAAATCCAAAGTGTCCATAGAGGATAGGCGGCTCAAGAAGCTGTAGTATGCCTATACAATGGAATGTGACTTGGCCATTAAATAGAATGAACTAATGCCTTGTTAGCAACATTGATGGACCTGGAGATGATCATCCTAATGGAAGGAATTCATACAGAAAAGGACACAAAGTCTGGCATATCACTTATGGGTCGAATGGAAAAATCAGTACAAGTGAATGCATCCAGGAAACAGAAACAGACTCACAGTCTTAAAAAAGAAACTTCTGGTTACCAAAGGGGAAAGGTGGATGGGGGAGGGATAAGTTAGCACGTTGGGTCCCAAGGCTGGCCTGGAGTGGGGCTCAGGGAGCTGGGAAGGATGTGTCAGCAATGGAACCTTGCACGTGGAGTGTCTGGTCCTCTGTGGACAGAACCTCGGTCTCCACATCCAGCCGGACCCTCCTACTGCTCTACTGCACTTAAGGGATGGTGGATCCGCTGGGCTGGATGAACTTTGAAAACTGCCCCCACCTGAGAAGTACAACCGGAGAAGGCAATGGCACCCCACTCCAGTACTCTTGCCTGGAAAATCCCATGGTCACAGGAGCCTGGTAGGCTGCAGTCTGTGGGGTTGCTAAGAGTCGGACACGACAGAGTGACTTCGCTTTCACTTTTCACTTTCATGCATTGGGGAAGGAAATGGCAACCCACTCCAGTGTTCTTGCCTGGAGAATCCCAGGGACAGAGGAGCCTGGTAGGAGACCATCTTTAGGGTTGCACAGAGTCGGACACAACTGAAGAGACTTAATAGCAGCAGCAGCAGAGAAGTACAACACCCTCAGCATCGCCAGGACCACAGCTTTCTCTAGGACTCCTGTTGCCAGAGGAAACCGCATGCAGCATGAGAAAGCGCTGCCGCCTTGGAGACATTTTCCATAACAACTTGAAAACCAGAGCTTTTGTGTCACTTCTCATGAAAGGCAGAGACAAAACTCTGCTGACAAAGGTCCATATACTCAAGGCTATGGTCCTCCCTGCCATCACATATGGTTGTGAGAGCTGGACCATAGAGAAGGCAGAGCACCAAGGAATTGATGCTTTGAACTGTGGTGCTGGAGAAGACTCGAGAGTCCCTTGGACTGCAAGGAGATCCAACCAGTCCATTCTGAAGGAGATCAACCTTGGGATTTCTTTGGAAAGAATGATGCTAAAGCTGAAACTCCAGTACTTTGGCCACCTCATGCGAAGAGTTGACTCATTGGAAAAGACTCTGATGCTGGGAGGGATTGGGGGCAGGAAGAGAAGGGGACGACAGAGGATGAGATGGCTAGATGGCATCACTGACTCGATGGACGTGAGTCTGAGTGAACTCTGGGAGTTGGTGATGGACAGGGAGGCCTGGCGTGCTGAGATTCATGGGGTCACAAAGAGTCAGACACGACTGAGCGACTGAACTGAACTGAAGGGAAGTCAACCCTGAATACTCATTGGAAGGATGGATGCTGAAGCTCCAGTATTTCAGTCACCTGCAAACAGCTGGCCCACTGGAAAAGTCCCCAGTGGTGGGGAAAGATTGAGGGCAGAAAAGAGGGTGTCAGAGGATGAGATGGCTGGATGGCATTACCAATTCAATGGACATGAACTTGGGCAAACTTCAGGAGATGGTGAGGGACAAGGAGGCCTGGATTGCTGCAGTCCATGGGGTCGCAAAGAGTTGGACACGACTGAGTGACTGAACAACAATATTCACAAACCCTGTGGTACTGTAAAGGATATCTGACCTCAAGCAATGTCCTGCCATAATCAAAGAACAAGTCAAAACATGGTGGATCTTAGAGAATGCAATCTCAAGAGGTACATTTAGAGTATACTGTTTTGTTTTGAAACCACCAGAAAAGGTGTTCCACATCACTTACTATGGGAGAAATTAAAATGGAAATTTCAACAAAGTATCACCTCACACCAGTTAGAATGCACATCCTCAAATATAACACAAATAGTAGTTTGGGAGAGAATGGACACATGGAAATGTATGACTGAGTCTCTCTGTTGTGAAACTATCTCAACAATTTTAACTGGTTATAATCCAACATAAGGTAAAAGGTTAGAGAAAAAATACTACCAGCAGTACATGTGGGAAAGGGCAAAAAGAAAAAGCATCCTCTTAAGCTGTTTTGGACAATTCAAATTGGTTACAGTCACACTGGAGAATAGATGGAGGTTCCTTAAAATCTTAATATCAGCAACCACATGATCTGGCCTTCTCACTCCTGTCCCTCTAATGAGAGAAAAACCATACTTCAAAAAGATGCACCCCAACATCTTCTGCAGCACTATTTACATTATCCAAACAGGAAGTATGCAAAATGTCCATGGAGGATGGATGGGTATAGAAGGTGAGTTATAATATATACATAATGGAATATAACTGAGCTATAAAAAGAATGAACTAATGCCTTTGTCAGCAACATGGACAGACCTGGAGATGACCACAGGAAATGATGGAAGTCAGGTAGAGAAAGATAAAATGTCTATGACATCACTTATGTGTGGAATCTGAAAACTGATACAAAGGAATTCATCTACAAAACAGGAACAGATCCATGAACTTCTAAAACAAACTTTCAGTTACCAAAGGGGAAAGGTGGGTCAGAATGAAGGATAAATTAGTTCGCTGGGATTAACATATCCACAATAATATATATACATATATATCGGTGACTGTTGTTCAGTTACCAAGTCCTGTCTGACTCTTTGCTATCCCATGGACTGCAGCATGCCAGGCTTCTCTGTCCTTGACTATCTTCCTGAGTATGCTCAAACTCATGTCCATTGAGTCAGTGATGCCATCCAACCATCTCATCCTCTGCTGCCTTCTTCTCCTGCCTGCAATCTTTCCCAGCATCAGGGTTGTTTCCAATGAGTCGGATTTTTCACATCAAGTGGCCAAAGTACTGAAGCTTCAGCTTCAGCATCTGTCCTTCCAATAAATATTCAGGGTTGATTTCCTTTAGGATTGACTGACTTGATCTCCTTGCAGTCCAAGGGACTCTCAAGAGTCTTCTCCAGCACTACACTTTGAAAGCATCAGTTCTTCAGCACTCAGCCTTCCTTATGGTCCAATTCTCACATCCGTACATGATTACTGGAAAAACCATAGTTTTGACTGTAGGTGTCTTTGTTGGCAATGTGATGTCTTTGCTTTTTAATACATTGTGTGTGTGTGCATGTGTGTGTGTATTTTATATATATATATACACACAGACAACAGAACCTACAAAGACCTACAGTATAGCATAGGGGATTCTACTCAACACGGTAATCACCTATATAGAAAACTGTCTGAAGAAGAATAGATGTATCTGTATGTTTAACTGAAACAGGTGACTGTACATTGAAAATTGACTAGACATAAATGCACTGTGTTCCAATATACAATAAAAAGTAACTTTGAAAAGAGAAGAGAAGAAAGGGCACCGTATTCCCCCCACGCCTGGGTGAGCTGGGCTGCCGTCACACCCCTGGAGCCTGTGCAGCCTTGGGTCCCACGGCTGGACCGGGGTGGGGCTGAGGGAACTGGGGGGATGTGTCAGCAAATGAGCTAACCTTGGATCTGTAGTGCCTGGTCCCCTCTGGATGTAGGTGATCCTCTATCAACTAAGCCAAGCCTAGTGCACCCAAAGAGAGGTGGAACTGTTAGGCAGGAAGAGCTCTGAAAAGTCTCCTCGTCTCCATGGCTCCTGATCCGTGGGGTCCTCACTTAAAATCGGCTTCCTTAGAGCCGCCCCACCTACTGACCACAGCACCTTCACCCTCAGCGTAGCACCTCTGCAGGTCTTGGGATTGCTCTGGGATGGGGGACAGGTGAAGGGTGGGGTCAGAAGTAGTGAGACACAAGCCTTTGGGTGTTGTTCTGGCTCTGTGCTATCTAATTTACAACCCAGGAACACAGCGTTTGCTAAGATTCTGGTTGCCCCAGTAACCAGATCCCCATAAAGAAATCCTACTGTCTTGCAGCTGTTTCCCACAACTGCAACTTTCAAGTTGGCTCTTAAGGGCACTTAAATATTCATAAGGACTGCAGGGTGGTAAATAAATAGATCTTACCCCAAGAAATATCCCAGGTTAAGCACTGAATAGGAATTCGAAAGCAAGCAGATTTTGAAGAAGCCAATTACAAGAGGTAAATTTTACTTTAATTATCAAAAAAAGAGAAAACACACACAAAAATGTATTCCACATCACTAACAAGCAGAGACATGCAAATCAAAACTAAAGCTATGCACCACCTCGCACGAGACAGAGTGGCTTTCATCACAAAGTCTATAAACAATAGGACAAAGCGTGGAGAAAAGGGAACCCTCCAACACTGTTGGTGGGAACATAAATTGCTAACAGACACTGGAGAACAGTATCGGTTCAGTTCAGTTCAGTCACTCAGTCGTGTCTGACTCTTTGCGACCCCATGGACTGCAGCATGCCAGGCCGCCCTGTCCATCACCAACTCCCAGAGTTCACCCAAACTCATGCCCATAGAGTCAGTGATGCCATCCAACCATCTCATCCTCTGTCATCCCCTTCTCCCGCTGTCCTCAATCTTTCCCAACATCAGGGTCTTTTCAAATGAGTCAACTCCTCGCATCAAGAGGCCAAAATATTGACGCTTCAGCTTCAACATCAGTCCTTCCAATGAACACCCAGGCCTGAATATAAAGGTTCCTTAATAAAGTAAAAATCAAGCCAACCTGAACCCCAATATTCATCACAGCACCATTTCCAGTACCCAAGACATGGAGGCAATTCAAAAACTGGTTTTTCCCTATGAAAGTGAAAAGTGTCATCATGGATCAGTTTTATCACAATCTAATTATTAGCGTATGAGATGGCATTTTCAGTTTTCATTAAGTGGATGTGTTTACACATGCACAAGGACACATATATATAAATACAATGAAGTGACAGTCTTCATAACAAGGCAATAAATTCCAATTTTAGATTACAGTTTCAATGAAACCTTGAAAATAAGTTCCCAGTGTCTATAAGTCCACATCAGTGCACAACCAGCCCATTAACGGAATTAAAATAAAAAACAAAACAAACAAACAAAAAAACTACCTCATCAGGATCTATCATGTGAACATCAAATGGGAAAAGAATATTTCAACTATGTTATTCATTTTATACTTTGCTGGTTTGTTTTGATTTATTAATTGGATGGTTATTTGATTTAATTTGATTGCAGCCGGAAAACAGTGGACCGAAGGACAGGCCCAGTTTAGTGGGGTTGGTCCATTTTTTAAGGGTCAGTTCAGGGCATTGCTGTGCTGAGTCCACTGTCTGTGCAAAAATTCATCATCCAGAAGGACCAACAATCAGGTCGACTCTGCTGTGTCCATTTGCAGGCGCTGCCACGACACTGCTTTTGGCAAGAAGAGCTCACTTGTTCAGCTTCTCCACAGTTTTACTTTCTTACACTATCCTTTATTTGTTCTACTTGGTAAGCTTTCTTCCACAAAGGGGAAAAACCAAGAGTAGAAAGAAGGGATTACACTTTTTTTAAGTTCAATTACAAGAACTTGACAACAGAAGGATGGATTGAAAGGGAAATTTTAACAGGACAATTGATTCTTTTCTTTCACTGTGGGAAATGGCTACCATTGGTGACTCATTAAGATAGACAGTGTCCACTCTATTTAGTTTCTGCCAGAAACCAAAATCCACGTTCAACACGATAACAAAAAAAGTCTGTGTAGTCTTTACCAAAATGCCAACAATACAGTATGTCCCTGGGCCATGTAACTACTGGATTTCAGGCTGGTGGACATGTTTTCAGAAAGGCCTGAGAACCATTCTGAGTTACTCGAAGTGCAGGGCTGCAAGCTTCTTGATCTGAAAGTGTGATATTGATGTCTTCAGAGAAAAGACTCTCATACTGCAAAATGGGTTGAATGACAGAAAGCTCATTCAAGGCTTATGACACTGTGGCTTACACCTAGCTATCTCCTGGGTGCCTCTATAAGAACAAGTTCTGAATATAATACATGATGACCTTTGTCAGTGAAGTAATTCCCACTTCAACTGCATTTGGGAATTTATCATTTCCTACTGTGTAGGTCTTATGACCAGTATATTCTTCTGTCAAAAATATGACTTATTGGGTAATAAGTCTGGACTTCTCTCTGTATAACCAGTCAAATGGACAAGCACATTTAGAACTACACTTTGTGAAAAGGAATCAGTTTTGCAAGTTCAGTTGATCTCAATTTTTTTAATCAACTGAACTTTCCAAAAATTGGTGAATTATATTCAAACTATATAATTACGTTAAAAAATACTCAGTATTGATTTTCATTTAGAAAAATCCAGAAAATGAACTGAAGACTGGCCTTGTGAATTAAGGCCTGTTCAGCTACCAATGCCTTACTCCAGGTTCCAAGGTGAGCAACTTTGATTGCTGCACCTTTGATCAGAGACTAGCAAAGAGCATTGCAAGAAAGTTCCCCATAAAAGGGATTTGGGAAATACTATAAACAACTTCTATCCCCATGGAAATTCATGTTGCAAATTAATATATTAACAACTCTGAACCCAGAATTAACCATGTAAACCTTTGCTTAATCTGGTGTTCCCATCTACTAAAAATCCATATATGAGAGACACAGCTAACCATAAAGGTGGTATCTGGAACACAAGATACAATATAGATATAATGTAAGCCATACAGGTAATTTTAAATTTTCTTATAGCCATGTAAATATAAAAAGAGTTGAGATTAATTTATTAACCTATTTCATTTCAGTCAATCTATCCAAAATATTTCTTCAACATAGAATCAGAATAAAATAATTAAAGAAATATATTTTTGTAATAAACCTTTAAAATTCAGTGTTTGCTTTACATGTAACTAGTGGCTACCTTACTGAACACTGCACATATAGAAGATTAATGATCCTATTAAATTAATGTTTAAAATGTCATATTTAACAAATTGATTTTAACAACAACTAATCAACCAGTCCATTCTGAAGGAGATCAACCCTGGGATTTCTTTGGAAGGAATGATGCTAAAGCTGAAACTCCAGTACTTTGGCCACCTCATGCGAAGAGTTGATTCATTGGAAAAGACTCTGATGCTGGGAGGGATTGGGGGCAGGAGGAGAAGGGGACGACCGAGGATGAGATGGCTGGATGGCATCATGGACTCGATGGACGTGAGTCTGAGTGAACTCTGAGAGATGGTAATGAACAGGGAGGCCTGGTGTGCTGCGATTCATGGGGTCACAAAGAGTCGGACATGACTGAGCGACTGAACTGAACTGAACTGAATCAACAAATGACTATAGGATTATTACATATTAATAATGATTATTTAGACAATAGTACTAGGTTGAAATGTAATTCTCATTTACAAGTGAAATAAGAATTGTCCATGTCCAGTGACTTTATGAAGATAGGAATTTTTATGGACTTTGTTAATTGCTATATCCACAGCACCACAGTGCCAGGCATATAGGAGATGCCCAGTAAATATTTGTGAAATATATTCCAGCATCACTTAGGAGAAGATCATGTATATATCAAATGATCAGCAAATGCTTAAGGTTTGTTTTACTCAACTAAACAAACTGTGTGCTATTCAGAGTACTGACTTGCCGGGAGCCAGTGTGAGGAATCCCACCCATGACAAGGTCATGCGGAGAGGCCTGATGGGCAAGGCGAGTCAGGCCTCAGGGGTTTCCCCTGGAATTTCCTGAGCATGTACCCCAAAACCCAGAGTCGGCCTGGTTTTATTGTACTGTGCTTTTCCACTCTTCTGACACACTCTGGAAAAAGTTAACTCAGGGCTTCAGTCTTCTGCATTTGAAAGGAATGTTTCAGTTCAAACCCCCTCGGATAACTGTCTAGCTTGCCTAACAGGTTCCCCCGGACTTTTTACAGCTTGTGAATTGTTTACAGCCCCCCAACCATGAGAGGCACAAAGCTTAAAGCATCTTAAAGATACAGAGCATTTTCTAAAGAGCTAAAAATCATATTAGTGATTGATTTCACTGTTGACTCAATGACTGCTGCCAGGCCTCCATATTCTTTATCTTTTAGGCACCTGGGAGGATATTAATCAATGTATTCGGGAAATGGAAAAAAGTATATAGTAGTTTTGATGTTAGCAACACTAGACTTTTGAGTTGATTACTTTTCTTTTGTTATAAATCACTGTACTCCTTTTACTTGTTATAAATTGCTGTATCTTTACTCTGTAAGAATGTAACTTCATTTAGTGCTTTCTGAGAGTGGCACCAGACTTTGAGAAGAACAACACAAATAAGTCTTCTGGTTGACAAACCCTTATCAGAAAAGGGCCGTAAAATGTTAATTGACCCTCTGGCCGGAAGATGATATAAATCACCTAAGACTTGTGTATACAACTAGGTATGTAGAGAGAAAAGCCTGGTTTTGATAAGAGTCTGGGCTGCTAACGCTGCATAACTTTGTGTTACCCATTGATCTCCATGTACTATCAAAAGTATAAAAAGCCTTCTGAACAATAAAGGATGGACCAGTTTCTCGGACTAGTCTCTCGACCTAGTTTCTTGGAAATCTGGCTCCCCCCGTGTCTCTTTCTCACCCTCCCTCCCTCTCCTTTTCTGGCTGAATTCCCATCTGGAACGAGGAGGCTCACCAAGTCTACTTACTTGTCCCGGCTTTTAAGTTCCATGAGAGAGAGAGCCCAAAGCGGGGCACTCTCCAATATTCAAACAGGCGCCGGTGGCCCAATGTAGATGGTGCAAATCTCTTGTCCTGAGATTTCATTGGCTTTCCCCGTAAACCAAGTTATTCAGCCTCTTTTCTCCACTAAATTTTCCTACTATACTATTTCTTCCTAATCTTTTTATATTTCTATATAAATAAGTTTTTCCTCGCCTATCCGTCTCCCCTTCGAATCACCCTGGATCCACCGGGGCTGGACCCCGGCACTGACTATGTGTTTTTTTACTAAGAGTTGAATAGTTAAAGAATTAAAGAAGTCCTCAAAGAAGGAACTGAACAGCAGGGGTTAGCTTTTTTTTTTTTTTCCTGTAATGATCCAGAAAGTAAGTAGTTTAGCTTCTGTGGACAATGGGGTCTCTTTTGCAAATACTCAACTTTGCCTTAGGAGCACAAAAGTAGCCATAAGCAATGTATAATTAAATGGGCAAGGCTGTGTTCCAATAAAGCTTTATTTACCAAGACATTGCAGGTCAGATTTGGCCTAAGAGCTGTAGTTTGCCAACCTCTGGTATATACAGTACAGTAAGTAACTCGGATACATTAAACCTAATTATAACCCCATTGACAATAACTACAGAAAATAGAAAACACCTAAAGATTAAACAATAAATTTAGAAAAGAAATGGGCAGAAATCATAGTAAGAAATATTTAAAATTCTACTAAAATACATATATTATATATTGATACATTTTTCTGTATTATATATATTATCCCTGGTTGGTTGGTTTAGTCACTAAATCATGTCCGACTTTTGCAACCCCATGGACTATAGCCTGCCAGGCTCCTCTGTCCATAGGATTCTCCAGGCAAGAATACGGGAGTGGGTTGCCATTTCCTTCTCTAGGGGATCTTTCCCACCCAGGGATGGAACCTGAGACTTCCTGCATTGTAGGCAGATTCTTTACTGTCTCGGTCTGAAATGCCTACAATAGTTGGCAGCTATACAAAATTGGCAGCTATAAATCCAGTCAATAAATTTATCCATCTCAACAAGACAAGCTGGGATCTGGGACCTGGGACCCTTTAAAGCAGTGCCTGTGCCTGGACAAAAGTCTCTTTGAGCAACAAAATACAAAGAAACTACAAGGGACTGAAAATAACTACATAACATGCATAGTTGGGGCAAATGGTGAACAACGAGGTACAAAAAGGCAAAAGCCCAACTGCCTCTTGCCCAATCCACCATTTTGCCCCTATCCTCACCTCACTTAAGGGAGGTCACTTTCCCCTTCTGGGGAGTGATCAAGGGAATCTGTTACTTGTTCTTGCTCCCTCATGCTGCTGCTGCTACTGCTGCTAAGTCGCTTCAGTCGTGTCTGACTCTGTGCGACCCCAGAGACAGCAGCCCACCAGGCTCCTCCGTCCCTGGGATTCTCCAGGCAAGAACACTGTAGTGGGTTTCCATCTCCTTCTCCAATGCAGGAAAGTGAAAAGTGAAAGTGAAGTCGCTCAGTCATGTCCGACTCGTAGCGACCCCATGGACTGCAGCCTACCAGGCTCCTCTGCCCATGGAGTTTTCCAGGCAAGAGTACTGGAGTGGGTTGCCATTTCCTTCTCTGCTCCCTCATGCTGGAGTACCAATAAAACCTTGCCTGAATTCCTTACTTGTCCTCTTATCAATTTCTACTAATTAAAGAGTCCAAGGATCCAGGCTGGTAACATCATTATCAGGGAAATAATAGACAAGCTGGCCTAACACTTTGCCAAAAAAAAAATCACCATGCCTCATATTTAAGAAAGCATTTGCACCAAAAAAAAATGTATTTAAGCAACATTCATTAATTCAATGGGCACTTGTTGAGCCAGGGCACAATTTAAGGGGGTAGGAATACAGCAAAGGTCAACACAAGTGTGATTCTCAACCCCATGGAATCTGTACTTCAGTGGGAAAGGGACCAGACAGTAAACAAACAAGGTCATTACAATATAATTTTCTCCATATCAATAAATGTCTCAAATATAAACAATGATGTAATCTTTTATGGCAATTACCTGGCAGCCGCTTTAGACCAGGTGCCTAGGAATAGCCTTTCTGAAAAGGTGACCATCTGCATGCTGCCTCAGATGGTGAGACTAAACCCCGTCTATGGTACTGCCTTAGTCTACTGGTCTAATGAAAAATCAAAAGAGAAAACAATACTAATTTGGCCTGACTTGAACACTCTAAGTTAAAAATAAGTCATCAGGGCTTCCATGGGGGCTCAGTGGTAAAGAATCCACCTGTCAATGCAGGAGACATGGGTTTGATCCCTGATCCAGGAAGATTCCATATTTTGTGGAGCAATTAAGCCCGTGTACTGCAATTATTGAGCCTGCGCTCAAGAGTCTGAGAGTCACAAATACTGAACCCACCGGCCACAACTACTGAAGCCCATGCATCCTAAAGCCTGTGCTATGTGAGAAGAGAAGCCACCAAAATGAGAAGCCTGTGCATTGCATTGCAACTAGAGAGTAGCCCCTGCTCACAACTAGAGAAAAACCCACTCAGCAACGAAGTCCTACCACAGCCAAAAAATAAAATTTAAAAATTATATATAATCTAATTTATATATAAATATTTATATATAATTGAATGTATATTGTTACATATACTATAATTTATAACATATGTTAATATATTTATATAATATTATTATATATATTATATAATTAAAGAATGAGTCATCACAACTTTTTCCCAATCATTCAGAAATAGTCATTTTTAATTACTTCTGATCCAGGTCAAGCTTATTAACCATTCTTTTTTATCCTCTTCTTTTGAAAACTGAGACACTAATCCCTCTCTAGGATTCTGGAAATTCTCCCACACTCCATGATTTCTCAAACACTATCACCAACAACCACAATTCTTTAATCAGGGTCATGAAATAGGAGCTGCCTATAACTTTAGATCTGGACTCTTATAAAAGCCCGTGCACTTTTCTCTAGATTTCTCTTGGACTTTAATTTTTTATTATTGTGTTTTTGTCTGTCCTTCTCGCTTAAAGATCATTCTTCATGAGGAAAAAAAAGTGTAATCAAAGCAAAATCAAAGCCCTTTAAGAAATAAGCTTTCATTTGTTTTTTTCTATGAGTTTTTTTTTAATCTTTTGAGGCAAATTTGCTTTCTCTGCAACTCTGATTATTTTCATAAATAGATCATTCATTGTCAGATCACTGTTTATTATGATCACTCACACACACATGTACACCCCAAACCAATTTCAAAGATAGAAAATTCATCAAAGAGAAAAGCCAATATAGCTAAAGTTTTATTCACTCCAGTGGCCTTGTATGACTTTTCCCTAATTACAACAAAATGCCTGGTGGGCACAATATGCCTCCAGAAATATTTTTATTCTTTTTTTTTTTAGCATGAGTTTTGTTAGTTGAAACAAAGCACTATGATCTTTCTGTGTCTCTCTGGAGGTTTCTTTCTTTTTGACTTGATACTTTATTAAGATAAAAGGTGAACAGATTTTCCTTCATTTCTCTTTCTTACAAAAGTTCATAAGACGTACCCAAAGGGCAATATATTTGGCCTTAGGGGAGTGGTTGGGCCTCAAACACTTGGACCCTTTCTTGCTGGTTTTCTTTGGTTCATTGCAGATGAATGCCAGAGTACAAGAAAGGCGTAAAAAAAATTCACATGAAAATAGGCTTTTTAAAAATTGAGCTAAAATTAACTGACAGGACTGTCTGAATATATAGCTGTATTTTTCTCATGGTGTCTCAACAGGAAGAAAGAATTTCAGCAGAAAGAACAGTAGGGCCACCCATCCTACCTCAGAGAATTTATCCCCCCAAATCAGCTATGAATGTACAGACCAAAGACTTATCTTTATACTTGACTTACTGCCCAGTTTACTAGTCACCAAGGTTCATGTTCTCTCCTCTCTCTCTTTAAAACAAGTAATCTTCAAGGCTCTAAAATATCCAGATGAAAAAAAGACATCTCTAAGCCTTCTGATTCATGATCAAAAGCCGGCAGATGAAACAGCACAAAATTTTACTTAGAAGTGAACAAAAATTTAATACAAACCTCAAATAAAAATAGATAACACCATTTATTAACATCTTTTCTCTGGGAATGTCTTATCAAATAGAGTTGCTACTTAGTATTTTTAGCTTTATTTCATTGGGAAATATGTTTCTTTTTTTCAAATTTTTCTCTCATAAAAATGGTTTCTCCCTCTATCTTTCATCCTTGTTTCCTTCTTTTCTTTCTTTCATTTTGCTTTTCCTTGTGAGACAACCTAACCTACACTGATCAGGCACCACACAAAAGCAAAGGATCACTAGTTAATCGAACTTGACAGCCCTGACATCTTTCATCTCCCAATAAACCTTATTTATTCTTCCTAATCCAGATTTTTGTATTTCAGGTAAGAGTACATAAATGTCAAAGTTATGGTCGTCAAGGAAAAAGAAACATTTCCAAATTTAAAAACTGTTAGAAGTTTGAAGGAAAAAATAAATGACTGGGATGAGAAAAGATATCACAGAAATATTAATTCAGAAAATACTCAGAAGATTAGTGTCTACCCAACACCCATTTTGGAGAAGGCAATGGCACCTCACTCCAGTACTCTTGTCTGGAGAATCCCAGGGACGGGAGAGCCTGGTGGGCTGTCGTCTATAGGGTCACACAGAGTCGGACACGACTGAAGCAACTTAGCAGCCGCAGCAGCAACACTCATTTTACATAAAGCAATGTGCCTTGTTCAGAGGTATAGAATTAGCCTTTAAATTATATCAAAAAAGCATTTAAATACTCCTAAGGGAGAAGGCAATGGCACCCCACTCCTGTACTCTTGCCTGGCAAATCCCATGGGCAGAGGAGCCTGGTGGGCTGTAGTCCATGGGGTGGCTAAGAGTCTGGCACGACTGAGTGACTTCACTTTCACTTTTCACTTTCAAAGTCCCTTGGAGAAGAAAATGGCGACCCACTCCAGTGTTCTTGCCTGGAGAGTCCCAGTGACAGCGGAGCCTGGTGGGCTGCCGTCTATGAGGTCGCACAGAGTCAGACACGACTGAAGTGACTTAGCAGCAGCAGCAGCAAAATGACATAAATATAGGCTTTTCCCTTCATTTTAGTGAAAAGGTCATTAAAATTATACTTTATTTTCAAAATTGTTACACTTGCAGGGCAATTTGGGGACCATGTTTTATTTTGGATGGGCTTCCCCTGTGGTTAGGCTGGTAAAGAATCTGCCTGCAATGCAGGAGACCTGGATTTGACCGCTGAGTTGGCAAGATCCCTTGGAGAAGGGATAGGCTACCCACCTCAGTATTCTGGCCTGGAGAATTCCATGGACTATTCCATGGAATGGTCCATGGGATACAGGTCGCACAGAGTCAGACACGACTGAAGTGACTTAGCAGCAGCAGCAGTAAAATGACATAAATATAGGCTTTTCCCTTCATTTTAGTGAAAAGGTCATTAAAATTATACTTTATTTTCAAAATTGTTACACTTGCAGGGCAATTTGGGGACCATGTTTTATTTTGGATGGGCTTCCCCTGTGGTTAGGCTGGTAAAGAATCTGCCTGCAATGCAGGAGACCTGGATTTGACCGCTGAGTTGGCAAGATCCCTTGGAGAAGGGATAGGCTACCCACCTCAGTATTCTGGCCTGGAGAATTCCATGGACTATTCCATGGAATGGTCCATGGGATTGCAAAGAGTCAGACACAACTGAGCAACTTTCACTATATTTTGGACAATGTATCTGCCAAACTGAGGTGCTGAAGAGGACTCCTGAGAGTCTTCTGGATTGAAAGGAGATTAAACCAGTCAATCCCAAAGGAAATCAACCCTGAATATTCATTGCAAGGACTGATGCTGAAGCTGAAGCTCTAATACTTTGGCCACCTGATGCAAAGAACTGACTCACTGGAAAAGAACCTGATGCTGGAAAAGATTGAAGGCAAATAGAGAAGAGGGCAACAGAGGATGACATAGTCAAATAGCATAACTGACTCAACGGACATGAATCTGAGTAAATTCTGGGAGACAATGGAGGACAGAGAGGCCTGGTATGCTGCAGTCCATGGGGTTGCAAAGAGTCAGACACGATTTAGTGACTGAACAACATCAAAGCTGTCTCTTAGGATATAGTATCTTGTGGATTGGGTTGTATTTATCCCTGTTCTTAATCCTAGCAGCTGACAAAGTATCATAAAACAACAGAAAAATATCAAATACTTAATTGTATTCAAGTTGTGACACTTCTCTTGAAACCTAATATGGCTGCTAAGTATATCCTAGAGGATAGAAATCAGGTTGGAGTGGAAAGAGACCCTGTTCTTTGAGGTGAAGTCGCTCAGTCGTGTCCGACTCTTTGCAACCCCGTGGACTGTAACCTACTAGGTCTCTCTGTCCATGGGATTCTCCAGGCAAGAATACTGGAGTGGATTGCCATTTCCTTCTCCAGGGGATCTTCCCAACCCAGGGATCGAACCCAGGTCTCCCACATTGGAGGCAGACACTTTAACCTCTGAGCCACCAACCCTACAGTTAAGTGGTTCATTGCTCCGTTGCAGGCCTGGTGAGACGCCCAGTACTCCTCCCTACGCTGGTTTTCAGAACTCTTCTTCTGGACTGAGTCATGCTCTCCTCTGCTGACTGCTTTAACTCTCTATTAACCAAGGGGGAAAACCAGCCATTTTTTTGGATGCCCCTCAGAGTCTACCTATAATAGACATGCTTGTATAACACTTCTACCATTCAAAAGTAACAATGGGGAGAGACCACAGCACATCACAGCAAACAAATGAAAACTCAAGCCTCAACACACTCCAAGTGTTTCCAGACTCTGAGCTGTTTCTACCGGCCACCTGTTCTCTTCAGATGCCTCCTTCACTTTACACTCTCCTTATCGCTCCTCCTTTCCTGAAGCTCTCATATCCTCTCTGGCTGTACCATGGGTGGTACCACCACCAGCTGCCAGGAAACTCAGCATTCCTCTATATTGTCTAATGCAGAATAACTGACCTCTTTGTTTTCCTGCCTTCTTAACTCAGACCTGGAATTGTCCAGGACAGTTGTCACTTGCCACAAATGTCCAAAGATCATTCGAATTGTGGCTAATCCAAATTAAGATGTGCTATAAGAGTAAAACAAACACCAGATTTTGAAGACATAGTATTTTGTTTTTAAAGACTTATTAAGTAATAAAATATCTTATTAATAATCTTATATTGATTTTACATTGAAATGGTAATATTATGAATATATACTGAGTTAGACAGAACGTGGTCCACTGGAGAAGGGAATGGCAAGCCACTTCAGTATTCTTGCCTTGAGAACCCCATGAACAGTATGAACAGGCAAAATGATAGGATATCAAAAGAGGAACTCCCCAGGTCATTAGGTGCCCAATATGCTACTGGAGATCAGTGGAGCAATAAGTCCAGAAAGAATGAAGGGATGGATACTGACTCAATGGATGTGAGTCTGAGTGAACTCCGAGAGATGGTGATGGACAGGGAGGCCTGGCGTGCTGCGATTCATGGGGTCGCAAAGAGTCGGACACGACTGAGCGACTGAACTGAACTGAACTGAAATAAAGTTACATTGAAATATGTCCATTTCTTTTAGTGCTTTTTAATGTGACCGTTAGAAAGTTTTAAATTACATATGTGGCTGACATCCTAGTTCTATTGGACAATGTTGATCTAGACCCTAGAATCTCACTCTTCCACAGCAGCATAAGCTCATTAAATTGGTTAAATCAACACAAGGGATGAGCTATGCAACTCCAAAAGAACGGTTACAACCAGTGTTTGCTTTGAATTATCTTTCTCCCACAGAACATGTAAACAAATACTCTTAATTTTCAAACAGTACTACAATGGATTCTGAAATTAAATGCCAATGCTTACTTAAGAGAGCTGACTCCGTTTTGCTTCCAATGTGCTTTCTTTGACTCGATAGGCATTTTAATGTTGTGGCTTCCCTGGTGGCTCAAACGGTAAAGCATCTGCCTACATTGTGGGAGACCCAGGTTCGATCTCTGGGTTGGGAAGATCCTCTGGAGAAGGAAACGGTAACCCACTCCAGTACTCTTGCCTGGAAAGTCCCATGGACAGGGGAGCATTATAGGCTACAGTCCACGGGTCACAAAGAGTAGTAAATGACTGAGCGACCTCACTTTTACCTTAGTGTTGTGGCAAAAGGCACAGGCTTCAGAGTAAGACAGACTTATTCCAGCCCCAGCTATCTGAGCAGGGCTGATTTAACCACTAAGCACAATAGGTTCAGTGCCTGGAGCCCACAGTGCTTTTGCTGCTGCTGCTGCTAAGTCACTTCAGTCATGTCTGACTCTATGCGACCCCATAGACGGCAGCCCAGCAGGCTCCCCTGTCCCTGGGACTCTCCAGGCAAGAACACTGGAGTGGGTCGCCATTTCCTTCTCCAATACATGAAAGTGAAAAGTGAAAGTGAAGTCGCTCAGTCATGTCCGGCTCTTCGCAACCCCATGGACTGCAGCCTACCAGGCTCCTCCACCCATGGGATTTTCCAGGCAAGAGTACTGGGGTGGGGTGCCATCGCCTTCTCCAACAGTGCTTTTAGGAGTCCACAAAAAATGTTTTAATTTCTTTTAAAATTAGGGTAAAGGAAGATAATGAGTCAAGCCTGGGTTATTTTCATATTTATGCCAATGCATTCATAAAATTTTAAGCATTTTTGATAGGAAAAAGACCCATGAAAGCAGAAGTGCACAGGGCCTGTGAAAGTCCTGATGCAGGCCATTGCAGAGTGGTACTGGATGAGTAATTTTAGTCCCTCTGAGTATTGGCTTCATGATCTGTAAAATGAAGACAGTAATGGAACTCATGTCACTGATGAGGAATATATATATTCTCCAATATCTGTTTCCTTTTTATTCTCAGTAATTGGGAGGATTACACTTCTCTAACTTCTTGGAGTTATGCCTGACTGTGTGGCTTGCTGTGGCCAATAAAATGTGCGCAGCTCTGACATGCATTACTTCCAGAAAGAAGCACTTAATGGTTTATGATTGGCCTTCCACCTCTCTCTTCCCCAGCCTTGGTGGCCATCACCATCTTAGTCACTCAGTCATATTCAGCTCTTTGTGACCCCATGGAGTATTTGCAGCCTGCTGGGGTCCTCTGCCCATGGGGATTCTCCAGGCAAGAATACTGGAGTCAGTTGCCCTGCCCTCCTCCAGGGGATCTTCCCAACCCAGGGATTGAACCCATGTCTCCTGCATTGCAGGCAGATTCTTTACCATCTGAGTCACCAGGGAAGCCCTTGGTGGCCATAGTAGGATGCAATGATATGCAAATGTGATATGATTGAAGCAGATTGGAGTTCTCAGCTGAAACAAAGGACAGATGCTCTATAGAGTTATCCTGGGCCTCCAGCGGAATTAACATAAGCAAGAAATAAACATTTAATTGTTAAACCATTGGGACTTGGGGGTTATTTATTACTGGAGCACAATAGAAATGAACCTAGTTGGTACAATAGGGATATAGTGATGACTAGATAAGATTATATATATTAAAAGCTTTTATATTATCACTGTCAGGTGATACCTAATAATATGGTACAAAATAATAATAAGTAAGTACTTTGAACATAGAGTTCAATAAATAGCTCCTTCGTTATTGTTGTTATTGTTTTTGCTTAAGTCCCACTGCTCTCCCTTGCATGTCACAGGGTGCTCTTAATCCCACTCTGATTTCCATTGTCAGGGAATTTATTACTATTGCAGAGATGTCTCCTCTGAGGTACACAATATTGTCAAATGGTATATTTAAGTAAGTGTGGCTTTGCTCCAATGCAGCCTGCCAAATGCCAGTTGGACTCATCACCCTCTGTTCATGAGCTGGGGCAGGTCCCCTCTCTCTCTCTCTGTCCTGGCTATATTTCTCTTGCCACTCCATCTGCCTCTGAGTTTTGTACCTTTATTCCTTGCCTTGTGAAAATGAAGTGTTTCCTCCCTTACTTTTTGACAAAGAGTAACTGCCAAGTAGAATCTAAGTTGAAAAGTATATATTAGGCACAAAAGAAGATTCCATGACATTTCTTGCGGAGCCCAAGAGTTTTAAGCATTTTTTTTACACACTGTCATATGGGGTATGGATGCTCATTATAAGAGAGATGGTGATGGTGTCAAAAAAGAGAGAAGGCAAGAGGAAGGAATTTAAAGTGGGATAGAGAAGTTACATTTTTTCTACTTATAAGTCCCTTTGTTAGGCACTGTCTAGACATTATCTTATTGTTGTTGTTCAGTCACTAAGATATGTCTGACTCTTTTGTGACCTCAAGGACTGTGGCCCACCCAGTTCCTTTGTCCATGGGATTTTTCCAGGCAAGAATACTGGAGTGAGTTGCCATTTCCTTCTCCAGGGGATCTTCCGGACCCAGGGATCGAATCTGCATTGGCAGGCAGATTCTTTACCACTGAGCTACCAGGAAAGCCCCATACATTATCTACTTCTGAATAAAGGACTTTGAGGAACAACTCTAGACAGTTCCTCAGAACAACTGGTTACAACTGGTTAGGTCGCTAAGTATCATACAACTCCAGCAAAGAAATGGGAAAAGACCATTTGTCAGCAGGGTCAAAGTACATGTGCCACATGAGGATGTGCAGCAAATGGAACCCTTCTGCATTGCTACTGGGAATGCAAAATGGGACAACTACTGTGGAGAACAGTGGATGGTCTCCCCAAAATTCAAATAGTAAATCACCATAGGACCCAGCAATTCTACTTTCACGTATACACTAAAAGAACTGAAAGCGGGGACTCAAAACAGATCTTTGTACACCAATGTTTATCACAGCATTATTCATCATAACCAAAAGGTTGAAACAACCCAAATTCTCACAGATGGAGGAGTAGGTAAACAAAATGTGGCACATTCATATTACTCAGCCCTTGAAAGGAAGGAAATTATGGTACGTGCTGCAACATATAGCATTGAAGATGTTATCCTAAGTGAAATATATAAGCCAGTCACAAAAAATAACTGTCATATGATGCTACTCAAATGAGACACCTAGAATAATCAAATTCATAGAGATCTCGGTGGTTGCCAGGGGCCAGTGGGAGGAAGGAATGAGGAGCTGTTCAATGGATGTAGAGTTTTAGTTTATAGGATAAACAAGTTTGGGAGATGGACATTGGTAGTGGCAGCCTGGCAAGGTGAGTGGACTTGATACCACTGAACTGTACGCTTCAAGATGGTTTTAAATGGTAAATTTTATGTTGTGTACATTTTCCCACAGTGTTTAACAAGACAAGAAGTCCACATGCCTCAGACGATGCACCCTGAGCTCTACAAGAAGGATCTGCCTGTGGGAGATCTGTGCTCTTTCCCTCTGATCTGATGGGAGCGGCAGTCACCAAGAACGGATGAAGATGTGCATGACACCAGTTAAAGCAGAGCAGTCAGGCAACTCAGTTGAAAGTATTTTGACATTTAATTTAACTGCAATTTCCCAAGCATGTGATGCTTTCTTCCTTCAGGGAGAACAGATTTCTTCCTTCAGGGAGACAGATTTCATTGCCTTGACTGCTCTGTCCAGTAGAGTCTGTGAGTTCTTTCCAGCATCCCTTCAGAAAGGAGATACGGATGGTAGCGTTTCATTTTTCCTTGTCTTCATCACCTCGCCAATAAATGCTGCTTCCTTTCCAGAGCACCCCTGTTGCACATGTCACGCTTTTCCAGTCCCCTCTCCTTTTATTAATTTTTCTGTTTGAGTCATATGGAGAGACGCGTCGGTGCACGTATAGTTTCCTGTTTGCCACTGCCAGAGTTAAAGGCAGCACTGAAACTTAGAGAAATGATCTTAGACCAGTGAAACTGATTAAAGTCGAGGGGCAAGTCTGAAATGCTCCATAAGAAATGGTATGTGACCAAACTGTAGCCTGTTGAAACCAGGAAAGAACTTAGGCCATGTTGGCAAATGTACCACATGTTAATCTGTATCACCCAGCATTAAAAATCTCACAAGGTTGTTCACTGCAGCACTGGCTGTATTGAGGGGAGGGATGCATGATCAAAAAAGTATAAATCAATGAGAGAACTATTAAATATGTTATGGAACATCCAAAAGAAGCTATGGGGCTTCTCAGATGGTTCAGTTCAACTCAGCCACATGAAAGAGTTGGTTCATGTCCAACTCTTTGCAGTCCCATGGACTGCAGCATGCCAGGCCTCCCTGTCCATCACCAATTCCCAGAGCTTGCTCAAACTCATGCCCATCAAGTCGGTTGGATGCCATCCAACCATATGATCCTCTGCTGTCCCCTTCTCCTCCTGCCTTCAATCTCTTCCAGCATCGGGGTCTTTTCCAATGAATCAGTTCTTATCATCAGGTGGCCAAAGTATTGGAGCTTCAGCTTCAACATCAGTCCTTCCAATGAATATTCAAGACTGATTTACTTTAGGATGGACTGGTTTGATCTCCTTGCAGTCCAAGGGACTCTCAAGAGTCTTCTCCAACACCACAGTTCAAAAGTATCAATTCTTTGGCGCTCAGCTTTCTTTATGGTCCAACTCTCACATCCATATATGACTAGTGGAAACACCATAGCTTTGGCTAGACGGTTCAGTGGTAAAGAATCTGCCTGCAGTGCACAGAAGACATAGCTTGGATCCCTGGGTAAGGAAAATCCCCTAGAGGAAGAAATGGCAATCCACTCTAGTATTCTTGCCTGGAAAATTCCTTGAACAGAGAGCCTAGTGGGCTACAGTCCATGGGGTTGCAAAGAGTTGGACACAATAAGCTAGCGAGTTGAGTTGAAAACAAGCTACAACTAGCAGACTGCCCTTGTGTGAGTTATGAAAAGTGTGTTCTCTGGTGGCTCACAATTTTCAAAAAAAAAAGAGACAATTCCACCATCACCTCCTCTCCACTGCCCCATCCCCCATCCCACCTTCATGCCCATTTCCATCTTCATCCTTGGGTAAAATCTCCACTTCCATCCTTGGGTAAAACAAAGAGATAAAGGTCTCACAGCCCATGCCAGTGATGCACAAACTGATTTCAGCCACTAGGACACAATTAACTCAAAATATGAAAGGCAAGAAATTATTTAAAAAGAAAAATCTCTGAGATACATTGTTAAGTAAAAACAAAAGGTTCAGAAGAGTGTTTTTTTAATATACAAATATACACATGGAATGTTTCTGGGAAAATAATTTCAAGAAATACGGTATGTTAATAGTAGTAACACTGAGGTTTGGTATTTCAGGAGACAGATGAGTGAGCCTTGTACATGGACTAGAAGGCCAGATAAGCTTGCTGGAGCAAAAACTGGTGGTATTTTTCCTTCTCCTCTCCCTCCTGACCTTCCTCCTCCTTCTTTCCTTCTCCCCCTTCCCCTTGCTGTGTCTCCCTCTCCTCCTCTCTCTTCTTTCTTTTCAGTTACATGAGTAACTGCATGCTTTGAACTGGAGAGCATGGGCTCTCCATTTGTGTAACTTCCCCCAGTTTCTGGAATAGGATTCAAAACAGAAGACATGTTTTTTTTTTTTTTTTTTTTTAAAAAAAAGCCTTCTAGAAGTAATCTAGACTTTATATTGACTGGCAGCTTTTACTTAAATCAATAAGAGCTGAGGGCTTGATCTGGTTAATAGCCTCTAGAATTATCTACAAATATTTGACTGAATTACTTGTCTCTGGCTCAAAACCAATATCTTCCTTTGAAAGGGGGAGAGGGGTTATAGGACAAAGTAGGTCAAGTCTGGGGTTCTCTATTTAAGTTTGCTACTAAGAGTTCCTAGGGCTGTGTGTGTGTGTGTGTTCATGCATGGATATGTGTGTATACACACACACACACACACACACATATGCTCTTTGGAAGAAAACCTACGACAAACCTAGACAGCATATTAAAAAGCAGAGACATTACTTTGCCAACAAAATCCATCTAGTCAAAGGTACGGTTTTTCCAGTAGTCATGTATCTGAGTGAGAGTTGGACTATAGAGAAAGCTAAGTGCTGAAGAACTGGTGCTTCTGAACTGTGGTGTTGGAAAAGACTCTTGAGAGCCCCTTGGACTGCAAGGAGATCCAACCAGTCAAATGTAAAGGAAATCAGTCCTGAATATTCATTGGAAGCCCTGATGCTGAAGCTGAAACTTTGGCTACCTGATGCAAAGAACTGACTCATTGGAAAAGACCCTGATATTGGGAAATATTGAAGGCAGGAGGAGAAGGGGACAAAAGAGGATGGTTGGATGGCATCACCGACTCGATGGACATGAGTTTGAGCAAGCTCTGGGAGTTGGTGATGGACAGGGAAGCTTGGCGTGCATCAGTCCATGGGGTTGCAAAGAGTCAGACATGACTGAGCTACTGAACTGAACTGATACATATTGACTTTGGTACTTTGGAGAACCATGATTAATACAATAGATAGGCTAGTCTTCTTTCATTGATTCAAAGTTTTCCTTATTATTCATGTTGGTTTATTTTTCCATATACATTTATAATCATCTTCTCTAGATAAAATTAAAAATTGGTATCTGTTATTGGAATCTTATTAAATGTCTAACTCCATAACATATTTAAAATTGAAAAGTTGCAAATTTAATTTAGGGAGAATTGAAATCTTTATGATACTGTTGAGTTTTCCTTTTATTGAGACTTATTTTGTACTTTTCAGGGTTATTTTATATGTTTTTTCACTCATCCAAACATTTCTTAAGATTATTCTTGTATGTTGTCTTTTCATTCTTTATCCTAATACATATATTCTTATATGATATAATCATATAAAAAAAAAGCCTTCTAGAAGTAATCTAGACTTTATATTGACAAGCAGCTTTTACTTAAATCAATAAGAGCTGAGGGCTTGATCTGGTTAATAGCCTCTAGAATTATCTACAAATATTTGACTGAATTACTTGTCTCTGGCTCAAAACCAATATCTTCCTTTGAAAGGGGGAGAGGGGTTATAGGACAAAGTAGGTCAAGTCTGGGGTTCTCTATTTAAGTTTGCTACTAAGAGTTCCTAGGGCTGTGTGTGTGTGTGTGTTCATGCATGGATATGTGTGTATACACACACACACACACACACACATATGCTCTTTGGAAGAAAACCTACGACAAACCTAGACAGCATATTAAAAAGCAGAGACATTACTTTGCCAACAAAATCCATCTAGTCAAAGGTACGGTTTTTCCAGTAGTCATGTATCTGAGTGAGAGTTGGACTATAGAGAAAGCTAAGTGCTGAAGAACTGGTGCTTCTGAACTGTGGTGTTGGAAAAGACTCTTGAGAGCCCCTTGGACTGCAAGGAGATCCAACCAGTCAAATGTAAAGGAAATCAGTCCTGAATATTCATTGGAAGCCCTGATGCTGAAGCTGAAACTTTGGCTACCTGATGCAAAGAACTGACTCATTGGAAAAGACCCTGATATTGGGAAATATTGAAGGCAGGAGGAGAAGGGGACAAAAGAGGATGGTTGGATGGCATCACCGACTCGATGGACATGAGTTTGAGCAAGCTCTGGGAGTTGGTGATGGACAGGGAAGCTTGGCATGCATCAGTCCATGGGGTTGCAAAGAGTCAGACATGACTGAGCTACTGAACTGAACTGATACATATTGACTTTGGTACTTTGGAGAACCATGATTAATACAATAGATAGGCTAGTCTTCTTTCATTGATTCAAAGTTTTCCTTATTATTCATGTTGGTTTATTTTTCCATATACATTTATAATCATCTTCTCTAGATAAAATTAAAAATTGGTATCTGTTATTGGAATCTTATTAAATGTCTAACTCCATAACATATTTAAAATTGAAAAGTTGCAAATTTAATTTAGGGAGAATTGAAATCTTTATGATACTGTTGAGTTTTCCTTTTATTGAGACTTATTTTGTACTTTTCAGGGTTATTTTATATGTTTTTTCACTCATCCAAACATTTCTTAAGATTATTCTTGTATGTTGTCTTTTCATTCTTTATCCTAATACATATATTCTTATATGATATAATCATATATTCTATCTTTTGTCCATCATATGTTCTGTTCATTGTTTGCATACAAGAAAGCTACTGATTTTTTAATATTCATTTTGTCCTGCAACACTTTTTAAAATTTTTTGTTTGTGGGAGTTTTCCAGCTGGTTTCCTAGTTTTCCAGGTATAGAATCCTATCACCTGGAAACACTGATAGTTTTGCCTTCTCTTTTTCTGACTTTATACAGCAAGTTACTTAGCTTTAAAAAACTGCTTTGCTTTAACCAACTACGATATTACATTAGTGGTGATAATGGGCAAAATTGTCCTGTCTCTAACCTCAGTGGCAATACCTCTAGAATTTTACCTCTAAGAAAAATGCTGACTTTGGGGATGAGATAGAAAATTATTATATGTTAAGGAAGAATTCATCTTGTATTATTTTATACCAGATTTTCACTGCAAATGTCTGCTGAATTTTCTCAAATTACTTTTCAGTAGTTATAGAATGATAAGAGGATTTTTCTCCTTAGATCTAATGATAATTTTTATTAATAGATCTCCTAATAGTAATTCACCCAGGCATTCCTGGGAGGGGAGGGAATGTCTTCGTCAGGATGCAGTCTTGCTTTAATTTTTTCTATATGTGTGAAATATAACATACATATAGAAAAGTGAAGACACATATGTATATTTCAACAAGTAGTAACTTACAAACACTACCCAGATCAAAAATCAGAACATTGCTAGCACTGCACTGAAAACTACAAAACACTGTTAGAGAAACTAAAGAATGCCTAGATAGATGGAAGATAAACCATGTTCAAGAGTCAGAAGACCCTATATTGATAAGATGTCAATTCTCCCCAAACTGATCTATAGGTTCAATGCAAATCCAATAAAAATTCCAGCAGATTATTTTGTAGAAATTGAAAAATATTTTCTAAAATTGATATACAAATACAAAGATTCTTGAATAACTTAACCAACTTTGAAAAGTGAAGAACAAAGTGGAAGAATACCTGACTTCAAGACTTACAAGACGATCTCACATTGTTGGTTGTTGTGATTTTTGTAAAGAAGCTCTTCTCATATGTTGCTATTGTAATACTCATTCACTCCAATTTTCGATTTGTTGGATCTGGTTGGGTAAACACTGTAGCCTCCAATCAGGCTGCCTGAAACTCTAGGCCACCATCTCAATAAAATTCCATAAAAGATATCAGAAACTGTTTCACAGATGGTATAGATAAGATGGAGGAAGTGGAAGGCTTTTACTATTCCTAATTTCTATGAATCAAACTTGGGCAAACTTGGGTATTAGATTTCAGTTTAAAGATGAAATCTCTGAGGCAGTTTAAATTTCAATCCAAATCAAGAAAAATTTTTTGTGTATCCAAGATTACATACTAAACACCAAAAGTCATTTCACAATGTTTAAGAATGTATGATTTTTAAAATTTATTAGAACAGTTTGATCTAGTGAAGGTCAATCAGTAGCATTATCTACCTGCTTATACCTATTTGTATAGGCAATTTCCAGACTGTTAATGAATTGTGTTCCTAAAGTTCATATGTAAGTCAACAATATAGAAATCAGATTGCATTTTTTTCATAGAAATGATTCAAGAAATGCTTCCAAGGGGCTAATAAAGCCCACTTAACACACAATGGCTAAAATACAGTACAAAGAATAAAAGAGCACTTCCCTGCAGTTTTTAAAAAAATTAAATGTTTCTGAATAAAACATCTGACAAATTCTAACTCAGTAATCCATTAGAATTCTCTTCCTACATGCCCTCTGAAAATGGAAGAGCAATAAAGATTTATTTACCAACAGATACAAATTATGTCACTTGCTTTAGAAAGCAGAATCAACTATAGACATATTTGGTTTTAAATAACAAGTTGTTTTCATCTTTCTACACATATAAAGGATATTCAACCTGTGTATTTTACAAATCACAGGAATATTTCCAAATGTAATATATAGTTCAGAATTTCTATACTAAAACTGAAAATAAAAATTATGCATAAATTTAAGTCCTCGGCTCAAAATCTTCTAATGATATTCACAGTAGAAGTCAAAGTCATTAAAATGGCCTATAACATTCCACATGATCTGCCCTCATCCCCTTATTGCTAAGGCTTTGTCCCCTTCTTCTTTCCCCACCTCTCTTACTGTATGCCAACTGACCTTGGTCTCCTTCCTTTCTCCCCAGTAGGTTAAGCACATTGCTGATTCATGGCCTTCGCTCTTGCTGTTCCCTCTAATCGGAGCATGCCTCCCCTGGATATCTACACGGCTCCCTCAGTCCTTCAAGGTTTTGCCCAAATGTTGCTTTTCATCTGGGGCTTTCACTTATCATCCCATGGAACAGAGCAAGCCCTATCCCTCCTCCTGCCTCTACCCTTACTCTCATCATTCTTCCCCACTTAATTTTTCCCCATGTAACTTTTCTCTTTAAACACGTTATACGATTCACTTATTTTCTGTTTGTCATCTCACTACCACCAGCACTAACATGTCAACTCCATGATAACAGTGATTTTATATCTTCTGGTCCTTTCTGCAGGACCCAACACCTCCATGTTTCAGAACTCTACATAAACAACTTTTTATACTTATTTCATGATAGATACACCCATTTCTTTCACAGCATGTTTTTTATTTGACTGTCTCCTTTAAGTCTTCCACATAAAGGGAACAGATTGTCTTCTCTTTGGCAAAGATTTATCTGGAAATAACTAATGAGCTATCAGAATTGCAGATGGAAAATTCATTGTTGTAACAGCCTTTCAAATAATTCTTGGTCTTCAAATCATTCTTGAAAAATTCATGTTTTCCATATCCCTATACAGTGGCATAAATTTGGTTGAAGCTGTTCTCTGATCAATACTGATTTGAATTATACAATTGTGTCATGGTTTAGCACCCTGTAGAATTAAATATGCCATCAAAAAAGTATATATTCATGGAGAGAATGTATTATATTACTTAAAATCTAAAATCACATCTATTATATGTAAAAAGATTCAGTTCAATGATTTCTTGCCATTCAATTTCATTGAATTAAAATTTTACTACTTCCTAAAATCTGCTTTTTTCAATTAATCTGGATAAAAACCAACCCCAATCACTGTCATGAATAAATCTACACCAGAGCTTCCAAGGACTTTTTTTTAGTATAGCAACTCTGTCATTTGTTGGTGTGATTTCTGTAATGCAGTTCTGTTCATATGTTGCTATCTAAAACTCATTCACTCCAATTTTCAATTCATTGGATCTGGTTGGGTAAACACTATAGCCTCCAATCAGGCAGCTAATGGTTCCAAATTGAGAAATAGATTTGCAAGGCATATAAAATCTGAGGTGGGATACAAATTCAAAAAACTTAGCTTGGGAGCTAAAGGACATATATTGTGTTCTGTCTATATTTTCATACAAATCATTCATATTTTATGGTTTGGATATTTAATGTCAGTCCTCCACACCCTTTTCAAGTGTCCATCATTCAGAAAACAAAGATGAGTTAAACACATTCTGAAGTGCTCTTCTTCATAGGGCTCTTATGAGTTTTGAAATCTAGAATACATATATCACTTAATTTTTTCCAGCTAAATAAACATATTGTAAATAACAGTAATATAACAGTAATAATAATAAATAACAGTAATAATCACTGATGATACAGTAAAAATATATTGAAAACATACTTTTGTAGGAATATAAAAAATCCATGGAAATAGAAATCACACTGAATGTGTACCATGTACTCAGACTCATATGTAATAAAAATATAGATCTATAATAATAAAAAAAGAACTCCCTGAAAACAAAAGCTCAAGACCAGATGTCTTCACTGAGGAATTCTACCAAATATACAAAGAAGAATTTATACCTATCCTCCTTGAACTCTTCCAAAAGAATGAAGAGGAGGGAACACTTCCAAAGTCACTCTATTAAACCACCATGACTCTAACACCAACATCAGACAAAGACACTACCAAAAAAGAAAACTACAGGAATATTTTTGCTGAATATAGATGCAAATCATTGATAAAATATTAGCAAATCTAATTCAACAACACACAAAAAATCATACATCTTGATCAAGTTGGAGTCATCCCAGGGTCACAAGGATGGTTCAACATAGGCAAATCAATCAATGTGATACACTAAACAAAAGAAAAGAGAAAAATCACATGATCATCTCAATAGATGCAGGAAAAAAATTTAATAAAATTCAGCATCAACTCATGATTAAAAACTCTCTCCAAAGCGGGTATAGAGGGGATATATCTCAACATAATAAAACCCACTTATGATAAACTCACAGAAAACATAATAATCAATGGTGAAAAACTAAACGCCCTCCCACTGAATTCTGGAAAAAGACCACTTCTATACAACATAATATTGGAAGTCCTGGCCACAATAATCAGATAAGAAAAAGAAATAAAAGGTATCCAAATGGGAAGGGAAAAGATAAAATTGCCATTATATTGAGATGACATGATACTCTATATAAAAGAACCTATAGAATTCACACAAAAACTACTAGAACTGATCAACAAATTCAGCAAGATATCTGGATTAATACACAGAGATTTGTTGTATTTCTTTACACTAACATTGAAATATCAGAAGGGAAAAGTAAAAAAAAAAAATCTCTTATTTAAAATCTCATCAAGGAAAAAAAAAAAATTAAGAATAAACCTAACCAAGGAGGTGAAAGGCTTATGCACAAGAACTATGAAATACTGAAAAAGGGGACTGAATATGATTCAAAGAAATGAAAAGACATGCTCTTGGATTGTTAAAATTAATGTCATTGACATGGCCAAATTACCCAAAGCAATCTACAGATTAAATATGATTGCTATTAAATTACCCATGACATTTTTCACAGAACTAGAAAAATAATCCTAAAATTTATATGGAACCACAAAAGACCCAGAATTATCAAAGCAATCCTAAGGATAAAGAATAAAACAGAAGTTATAACCCTCCCAGACTTCAGAAAATACTACAAAGCTGCAGTAATCAAAACAGCATGGTGTTGGTACAAAAACAGACACACAAATTGAACAGAACAGAGAAAGCCCAGAAATAAACCCACAAACCTACAGTCAATTAATCTTCAGCAAAGGAAACAAGAACATACAATGGAGAAAAAATTGTCTCTTTAGCAAGTGATATTGGGAAAGCTGAACAGCACATGTAAATCAATGAAGTTAGAACACTCCCTCACAGCAAACACAAAAATAAATTCAAAATTTCTTGAAGAGTTACATATAAGACATGAAACCATAAAACTCCTACAAGATAAAATAGGCAAAATATTCTCAGACATGAATTGTACCAATATTTTCTTAGGTCAATCTCCATAGGGAATACAGATAAAAGCAAAAATAAACAAATGGGACCAATCAAACTTATAAGCTTTTGCACAATAAAGGAAACCATAAACAAAGCAAAAAGACAATCTACAAACTGGGAGAAAATTTTTGAAAATGATGTAACAGACACAGAAAATTTCAAAAATAAACAAAGAACACGTACAGCTCTATATAAACACACAGACACACACAGAAAAAAACACAATTAAGTTAGGGCCTAAGACCTAGACCTTTCTCCAAAGAAGACATAAAGTTGGCCAATAGGTATGTGAAAATATGCTCAATTTTGCTAGAGAAACACAAATCAAAACTGCAATGAGGTATCACCTTACCCTGGTCAGAATAGGCATCATCAAAAAGTCTATAAATAATAAAGGTGTGGAGAAAAGGGAATCTTCCTATACTGTTATGGGAATGAAACTTGGTGCAGCCACAATGAAAAACAGTATGAAGATTTCAAAAAAACAAAACAAAACAAAAATTGGGTTACCACCAGCTCAGTTCAATCACTCAGTCGTGTCCGACTCTTTGCGGCCCCATGAATCGCAGCACGCCAGGCCTCCCTGTCCATCACCAGCTCCCGGAGTCCACTCAGACTCACGTCCATCGAGTCAGTGATGCCATCCAGCCATCTCATCCTCTGTCGTCCCCTTCTCCTCCTGCCCCCAATCCCTCCCAGCATCAGAGTCTTTTCCAATGAGTCAACTCTTTGCATGAGGTAGCCAAAGTACTGGAGTTACAGCTTTAGCATCATTCCTTCCAAAGAAACCCAGGGCTGATCTCCTTCAGAATGGACTGGTTGGATCTCCTTGCATTCCAAGGGACTCTCAAGAGTCTTCTCCAACACCACAGTTCAAAAGCATCAATTCTTCGGCGCTCAGCTAAGATTATGGCACCCAGTCCCATCATTTCATGGCAAATAGATGGGGAAACAATAGAACAGTGAGAGACTTTATTTTCTTGGGCTCCAAAATCACTGCAGATGGTGACTGAAGCCATGAAATTAAAAATCGCTTGCTCCTTGGAAAAAAAGCTATGACAAACCTAGGCAGCATATTAAAAAGCAGAGACATTACTTTGCCAACAAAGGTCTGTCTAGTCAAAGTTATAGTTTTTCTAGTGGTCATGTATGGATGTGAGAGTTGGACCATAAAGAAATCTGAGCACCAAAGAATTGATGCTTTTGAACTGTGGTGTTGGAGAAGACTCTTGAGAGTCCCTTGCACTGCAAGATCAAACCAGTCCATTCTAAAGGAAATCAGTCCTGGATATTCATTGGAAGGACTGATGCTGAAGTTGAAACTCCAATACTTTGGCCACCTGATGCAAAGAGCTGACCCATTGGAAAAGACCCTGATTCTGGGAAAGATTGAAGGCAGGAGGAGAAGGGGACGACAGAGGATGAGATAGTTGGATGGCAACACCAACTCAAAGGACATGAGTTTGAGCAAGCTCTGGGAGTTGGTGATGGATCAGGAAGCCTGGCATGCATCAGTCCATGGGGTTGCAAAGAGTTGGACACAACTGAACTGAACTGATATATATATATAAAAAACAGAGTCACTTTTCTGTATACATGAAACTAACACAATACTGTAAATCAACTATATTTCAACTTAAAAAAATACATGAAAGAGCTAACAAAAATATGCACAAGACATAGCTGTGCTTAGTTGCTCAGTCGTGACTGACTCTTTCCCACCCATGGACTGCAGCCTACTAGGCTTCTCTGTCCATGGGATTCTCCAGGCAAGAATACTGGAGTGGGTTGACATGCCCTCCACCAGGGGATCTTCCCAACCCAGGGACTGAACCCAGGTCTCCCGTATTGCAGGCGGATTCTTTATAGTCTGAGCCACCATGGAAGCCCAAGAATACTGGAATGGGTAACCTATCCCTTCTCCAGGGGAACTTACCAACCCAGGAATCAAACTGGGGTCTTCTGCATTGCAGGTGGATTCTTTACCGGCTGAGCTATCAGGGAAGCCAATAAGACATAGACCTGCATCAAGAAATTATTAGAAATACAGAGTATCCTAAGACAAAATATGATTAAGTACCATTAAAATAACATTTTGTTGATGATCATAAATATTGAACAAATGATGAAAAGCAGATAGTATAAACTTTTCCATAAGCATCACAATTTCCTTACAAAGATTCAATTCTTCCTAAAAATGTTCCCCTAACTCAGTTTGTGAAAATTTGAAATATATGTTTAACTCTATGAAAGTAATTTATTCATCCTTACAGATAACTAAGAAGAAAACATTTAATCATCTCAAAATGTAGAGGTTCTCTCTCCAATTTTCTCGCAAGTATTTTCACTGCTTTTCTTTGGTAATTAAGAACTCAAAGAGTAGCAGCAAATTATGTACATATACATGTATCCTTCTCATTTCTCTTCATAGAACAGTTAAGCTTATCCTTTTCTATCTAAAACAAGTTTCAGTTATTAAATAAGCAAGGCACGTAATAAAGAGGTAAAGAATATGTTTGATAAATATTTCATCATGGCTTACTGTCATCATAATTTCAAAAAGGATTACTTTTAGCTTTACATTAAAATACAAAATATTGAGGCAAAGTCTCAAGAATTTTAACTAAGATAATACTCAAAAAATGAGAAATTTCAGAAAGAGGAAATTAATAAAAATATCTAGGACACAGACTGCAAATCTATTTCAACTGAGTATTTTCTATGAAAAGAGACAAAATTCCCAATTCCCTTGATGCAGAATTATAATAAAGTTAAAACTACTTGGATAATATTCACCTAAATATTTGTTAATTTATATATTATTTTTAAGTACCAGAATATTTGAAAACTACCTTGTTGGGGGCCAGCGTGAGGAATCCCACCCGTGACAAGGTCATGCAGAAGGAAGCCTGACAAACGCAAGGACGTGATCAGGTTTCAGGGGCTCCCCCTGGAATTTCCTGAGCATCAACACCCCCCCCCCAAAAAAAAAAGAGAATCTGCCGGCCTCTCTTTCCCACTCTTCTGATATTCTCTGAGAAAAAGTCAAATCAGGGCTTTAGTCTTCTGCATTTGAAAGGGATGTTTCAGTTAAACCCCCTCTGATAACTCTCTAGCTTGCCTAACAGGTTCCCCAGACCTCTTACAGCTTGTGAATTGCTTACAGCCCCCAGCCTCGAGAGGCACAAAGCTTAAAAGCATCTTAAAGAAACAGAGCCTTTTCTAAAGAGTTAAAAATCATATTGGTGACGGGTTTTCACTGTTGACTCAATGATTGCTGTCAGGCCTCCATATTCTTTATCTTTCAGGCACCTGGGAGGATGTTAATCAATGTATACGGGATATGGGAAAAGATATATAGAAGTTTTGATGTTAGCAACACTAGACTTTTGAGTTGATTACTTTTCTCTTGTTATAAATCACTGTACTCCTTTTACTTGTTATAAATTGCTGTATCTTTACTATGTAAGAATGTAACTTTATTTAGTGCTTTCTGAGAGTGGCACCAGACTTTGGGAAGATCAACACAAATAAGTCTTCTGGTTGACAAACCCTTATCAGAAAAAAGGCTGTAAAATGTTAATTGGCCCTTTTGGCCGGAAGATGATGTCAATTATCTAAGACTTGTGTATACAATTAGGTATGCGGAGAGAAAAGCCTGTTTTTGATGAGTCTGGGCTGTTAATGCTGCATAACTTTGTGTTACCTATTGATCTCCATGTTTCATCAAAAGTATAAAAGGCCTTCTGAACAATAAAGGATGGACCAGTTTCTCGGACTAGTCTCTCGGCCTACTTTCTTGGGAATCTGGCTCCCCCCATGTCTCTCTCTCTTTCTCTTACTCTCTCTTCTTGTGACTAGTACTATACTATTCTGAATGACACTGAAACAGCTAATCATATGAAAAACTATGTTCTTCTTAATATGACTATATATTTGTATCAGGTAAATGCAACATATATTTCAGGGTTCATATATTTATTACCAAAATTATATCATTAAGTATTATGACATATATGTATCTAGGTAATACAATATTATATAAAGCACTGAAGAATTGATGCTTTTGAACTGTGGTATTGGAGAAGACTCTTGAGAGTCCCTTGGACTGCAAGGAGATCCAACTAGTCCATCCTAAAGGAAACCAGTCCTAAATATTCATTGGAAGGACTGATGTTGAAGCTGAAGCTCCAATACTTTGGTCACCTGATGCAAAGAACTGACTCATTGGAAAAGATCCTGATGCTGGAAAAGATTGAAGGCGGGAGGAGAAGGGGACGACAGAGTATGAGATGGTTGGATGGCATTACTGACTCGACGGACATGAGCTTGAGCAAGCTCCAGGAGTTGGTGATGGACAGGGAAGCCTGGCATGCTGCAGTCCATGGGGTCACAAAGAGTTGGACACGACTAAGCGACTGAAATGAACTGAATGTAATATAATATACAGTATACACTCTATAATATACAATAAAATCACATTATAACACAAATTTTCTATTTTTATGCTGTTCTGCACAATTACAGCTTATGATTATTTATGGATACCCTTCCCTGATAGCTCAGTTGGTAAAGAATCCGCCTGCAGTGCTGGAGACCCCAGTTCAATTCCTTGGTCGGGAAGATCTGCTGGAGAAGGGATAGACTACTCTCTCCAGTATTCTTGGGCTTCCCTTGTGACTCAGCTGGTAAAGGCTCTGCCTGCATTGTGGGAGACTTGGGTTCGATCCCTGGGTTGGAAAGATCCCCTGGAGAAGGGAAAGGATACCCACTCCAGTATTCTGGCCTGGAGAATTCCATGGACTGTATACTCCATGGGGTCACAGAGAGTCGTACACAACTGAATGATTTCACTTTCTATTTCTTTAGTCCTATGAAGTTTTTCTTCTCATTCCCAGTCATTTTTCTTTCTTCATAAATATTTTTATTCAGTGTGATGAACTTTCATTTTTGACACTTGATATATTTGATCTCTCCTTTAATGTTTCATTAGCATTTCTTTTATAAATTCTCAGAAGTTCTCAGGGTTAAGCATTATAAATTTCTTAAAACTTTTAAATCTTTGACTACATAGTAAATACTGAAAGTTTCTAAAATTCTTTTAGCAAAATTTCTTCATAAATACACTAAATTCTTATAAATTGTTTAGATATTATATTAAGCTCATATTATATGATTACCTGTTAAATTTGCACTTATTACTCAGAAGTTTATATAATTCTTAAAGCAGTCACTCCCTACCTCTCAACTTTTGATATTAACATTTATGTTATTAGACATGGCTTTTATAAATTGCTGAAGGTCCATTTTAGCAACATAAAAACCACAGAGTTAATAAATAAAGACAGAAGAGTTAAACCTTGAACAAATCGGTCTAAGGTTTTTGTGCTGTTTGCCTTTTGTTTGAATTAGAGGGAAATATTTACCTCTGGGAATTTGTTGTTGTTGCCCAGTCATGTCCAACTGATTGGGACCCCACGGATTTGCAGCATGCCAGGCCTCCCTGTCCCTCACCATCTCCAGAAGTTTGCCAAAGTTCATATTCATTGCATTGGTGATGCCATCCAGCCATCTTATTCTCTGACACCCTCTTCTCCTTCTACTCTCAACCTTTCCCAGCATCAGGGACTTTCCCAATGAGTCAGCTGTTCTCATCAGATGACCAAAATACTGGAGTTTCAATTTCAGCATCAGTACTTCCAATGAGTACTCAGACTTGATTTCCCTTAAGATTGACTGGTTTGATCTCCTCGCTGTCCAGGGGATTCCTAGGAGTCTTTTGCAGCACCATAGTTCAGAGGCATCAATTCTTTGGCACTCTGCCTTCTTTACAGTCCAGCTCTCACAACCGTATGTGACCACTGTGAATATCATAGCCTTGACTATTCGGACCTTTGTCAGTAGAATAATGTCTCTGCTTTTCAGCACACAGTCTAGGTTTGTCACAGCTTTCCTGCCAAGAAGTAAAAATCTCATTTCATGGCTGCAGTCACCATCCAGAGTGATGTCAGAGCCCAAAAAGAAGTCACTACTTCCACCTTTCCCCTTCTATTTGCCATGATGTAATGGGGCCAGATGCCAGATCTTAGCTTTTTTGATGTTTACTTTTAGGCTGGTTCTTTCACTCTCCTCCTTTACCCTCATTAAAAGGCTCTTTAGTTCCTCTTTGCTTTCTGCTATTAGAGTGGTATCATCCCCATCTGAGGTTGTTGATGTTTCTCCTACCTATCTTGATTCCAGCTTATAACTCATCCAGCCTGGCTTTTCTCATTATGTGCTCATCATATAGATTAAACAAACATGGTGAGAGCAGACAGCCCTGCCATACTTCTTTCTCAATCTTGAACCAAACAGTTGTTCCATCCAGGATTCTAACTGCTGCTTCTTGACTGGCATACAGGTTTCTCAGGAAACATGTAAGATGGTCTGGTGTTCCCATCTCTTTAAGAGCTTTCCACAGTTTATTATGATCCACACAGTCAAAGGCTTTGTCATAGTTGATGAAACAGAGGTGGAAGGGTTGTTTTTTTTTTTTAATTCCTTAACCTTCCCTATGATCCAGCAAATGTTGGCATTGTGATCTCTTGGGAATTTCCTCTGGGTCTAGGGTTCTATCAGAGACAGACTACCAGAGTCCCACTGGGGAACCAGAGTACTAAGAAGAGCAGCTAAGCAAAGTACCATGTTGGGTGACTTCATCCAACCCTTCAAGATCCTCCTAGGCACAATAATTCTGTTGCAGCAAAACTAAATTCACACACTGCTGACTAGTAGAATTGAGGTGCAGTATATTAATATTCCTCCTGCTTTCACCAACACTGGCTCAGAATCTGAGCCAGGCTGGGCCTCCAGGAGGAAGGTATTGGAAACTCCAGGAGATAGGACTGAGGAATGAACACTTTGATGGAAAGCAAAGTAATCATGCCTAGAGAAAGATATGGTGATAATCACTGCTACAAGCTTGCCTCCCGGAAGTAAATTACAGATCTACTCATCCATGAGATCCTTACAAAATGTGAAGATAAAATTTCCCTGACCCTTTCTTCCTTCACTTCACTGGACCCCCTCTGTCACTGTCCTTGCTCCAGAGTTTTGTTTTTTTTTAATTGCAGGATAATTGTTTTACAAGGTTGTGCTGGTTTCTGCTGTACAATAGCATGAATCAGCTGTGTGCATATGTACGTCCCTCCCTTTTAAGCCTCCCTCTCACTCCCCAACCCACTCCTCTAGCTCATCACAGACCACTACTTGTGCTACACAGCAGCTTCCCACTAGCTATCTGTTTTACATATGGCAGTGCATATATGTCAAAGCTACTCTCCCAATTCGTCCAGAGTTCTACACAAAAGAATCAGTCTCTGGGCTGATAGATTGTCATAGTACTTATAACCCTAAACTTTTATGAGCATAGTGCAATCCACTGGTCTTGGAAAAGATTTGTTTTCTGCACTAGTTCATTTCATGGGTATGTTCATTTTATAAAGTTGTGAATCAAACCCCTGAAATATTAATGGTGTAAAACTCTATGTGTATTCATGATGGTTATATATAAGGGACTGTCAGATCCCAACCCCAATTATGTGTACTTACTGAAAACACATTCATAAATGAGTAGAACTCAAGATCATAAGTTCTATTAATTTTAATGCTCCCAAGATAAGTCAGAATTTTTAAAGAAAATGGTTCATTTGCTTAGATCCTTAGCTCTGGAAGTTGTTTTAAATTAGTAAAATTGGTTGTCTTGAAATGTTTAAACTGATGTAGAGTTTTCCTTTCACTTCTGAGGATTCTTCCCAGTGATTAAAGAGATTTTATATTTTAATATTAAATTAAAATTTTCCCTCAATAACTTTTAATATTTTTAACAGAATATGCATGCTTTGCCTAGCATTACTCAGTTCAAAATGATGTATAAACTATTACAGATTGAATTTCATT
>SJYT01080335.1:436330-506622 GCA_006410635.1 Cephalophus harveyi | reverse complement strand
AAGAAAAAATATTGCGATAAATATATATTAAGATCCATTTCACCAAATCCCAGAATATTAAACATTCACAAATGCCTCTAAAATTCAAATATTCTTATAGAATACAAATTTGTAAAATTTATCATCCAAGGAAACAGTGCAAACAAAAATGTGAGTTGGTCTAGAAACAAAGAAGTATCATAATCACTACTACTTTTTACTCAGTTAAATTCAGATAAATATGATTCTGTAAATACATATCCATTCTAAGTTACAGGGATTGTGATACAGCTTAACATGACACTTTCCTGGTCTCCTTTTACTCACTTAATAACTATTCATCCAGTAAATATGTATACCATGCATTCCCAATGTTCCAAGCACTGTATTGGCCCTGAAAAGACAACTTTCCATGTCTAAAGTTGGCTGTGCAAGTCAACAGTAGCCACTAGCCACTTGCAGCTATTGAGCACAGGAAATGTGGCTTCTCTAAACAGAGATGTGCTGTGATGTATAAAATACACATCAGATTTAAAAGACTTTGTTCTAAAAGTGGAAACTACCTCAGTGATAACTTTTATGTTGATTGCATGTTGAAATGATAATATTTTGGATGTACTGAGTAAAATAAAATATGCTATTAAAATTAATATCATGTATTTCTTCTCACTTTTTAGCATGAACACGAGAAAAATTTAAGTTATATATGTGGCCCTCATTGTATTAGATAATGCTGATCTAAGGGAAACTGACAACAACATACCTCAGTTCAGTTCAGTTCAGTTGCTCAGTTGTGTCCGACTCTTTGCGACCCCATGGACCACAGCATGCCAGGCCTCCCTGTCCATTCACCAACTCCCGGAGTCTACCCAAACTCATGTCCATCAAGTCAGTGATGCCATCCAACCATCTCATCCTCTGTCATCCCCTTCTCCTTCTACCTTCAATCTTCCCCAGATTCAGGGTCTTTTCAAATGAGTCAGCTGTTCGCATAAGGTGGCCAGAGTATTGGAGTTTCAGCTTCAACATCAGTCCTTCCAATGAACACTCAGGACTGATCTCCTTTAGGATGGACTGGTTGGACCTCCTTGCACAACATATCTATATCTATATAATTTTATGTTTAAAAAAAGCATTCTGAATTTGATCAGAAGGCCATGACAAAGTATGTAGTGGGTTGAATAACAGCCACTCAAAGATATGAAGCCTTAATGCCTAGAACTTGTTTTCTTATTTGGAAAGAGGATCTTTACAAGTGTAATTAAATAAATGATCTGGAGTTGAGGAGAATCTGAGTGGGCCCTAAATGACATCATAAGCATACTCCAGGAGAAAGGCCAAAGGAGGTAACACCTACAGAAGAGAGGAGACGATGTGAGTATGGAGGCAGCATTCACAGTGATGCAGACACAAGTCAGGGAAGGCTCACAGCAACCAGAAGCTGGAAGAAGTGGGTCAATTCTCCCCTAGAGCCTCCAGAAGGAGTATGGCCCTGACACACCTTGACTTTGGACTTCTGGTCTCCACAACTGGGAATGGATACTTTCTGTTATTTTAACCCACCCAGTTTGTGCTAATTTTTTTTATTACAGCCCTCAGAAACTAATATAGAGCATAATGGTGAGAAGTGGTTCATAACAGATAACTAAGGAACAGCTACAAGTTCTACACATTTTGAGACAAGAACTGTGAGCATAAAGCCTATATTTTCTCCCCAAAAATCCCCTCAGAGTTCTTGCCATGAAAATTGAATACTGAGCTGGAAGACCCATTACCATTGGCATGTTCAGTATAATATTCCAAATTTTCATGATTGTATATATATATAGATATAGATACATATATGGCAGAAAGTGAAGAGGAACTAAAAAGCCTCTTGATGAAACTGAAAGAGGAGAGTAAAAAAGTTGGCTTAAAGCTCATTATTCAGAAAACTAAAATGATGGTATCTGGTTCCATCAGTTCATGGCAAATAGATGAGGAAACAGTGGAAACAGTGTCAGCCTTTATTTTGGGGGGCTCCAAAATCACTGCAGATGGTGACTGCAGCCATGAAATTAAAAAGACGCTTACTCCTTGGAAGGAAAGTTATGACCAATCTAGATAGCGTATTAAAAAACAGAGACATTACTTTGCCAACAAAAGTCCATATAGTCAAGGCTATGGTTTTCCAGTAGTTATGTATGGATGTGAGAGTTGGACTATAAAGAAAGCTGAGTGCTGAAGAATTGATGCTTTTGAACTGTGGTGTTGGAGAAGACTTTTGAGACTCCCTTGGACTGCAAGGAGATCAGTCCTGGGTGTTCATTGGAAGAACTGATGTTGAAACTGAAACTCCAATAGTTTGGCTACCTCATGCGAAGATTTGACTCACTGGAAAAGACCCTGATGCCGGGAAGGATTGGGGGCAGGAGGAGATAGCTGGATGGCATCACCAACTCTATGGACATGAGTTTGGGTGAACTCCAGGAGTTGGTGATGGACAGGGAGGCCTGGCCTGCTGTGGTTCATGGGGTCATGGATAGTCAGACATGACTGAGCAACTGAACTGAACTGAACTGAACTGAATATGTATATCTGGCCCCACTACTGCGTGGCAAATAGAAGGGGAAAAGGTGGAAGCAGTGACAGATTTCCTCTTCTTGGGCTTCAAAATCACTGCAGACAGTGAGTGCAGCTTGAAATCAGAAGACAACTGCTTCTTGGAAGGAAAGTGATGACAAATGCAGACAGTGTGTTGAAAAACAGACATTACTCTACCAGGAAAGGTCCATATAACCAAGGCTATGGGCATGTACAGTTATGAGAGCTGGATGGTAAAGAAGGCACAACATCATAGAATTGATGCCTTTGAACTGTGATGCTGGAAAAGACTCCTGAAAGTCCCCGGGACAGCAAAGAGATCAAATCAATCTCAAGGGAGATCAACCCTAAATATTCACTGGGAGAACTGATGCTGAAGCTGAAGCTCCAGTATTTTGGTCATCTGATGTGAACAGATGACTCATTGGAAAAGTCCCTGATGCTGGGAAAGACTGAGGGTAGAAGGAGAAGAGGGTGTCAGAGGATGATACGGCTGGATGGCATCACTGATGCAATGAACCTGAAGCTGGGCAAATTCCAGGAGATGGTGAGGGACAGGGAGGCCTGGCGTGCTGCAGTCCATGGGGTTGTCAAGAGTCTAACACGACTGGGCGATTGAACAAACATACAAGCAAATATGCACATATAGTTACAAAATACATGCATGTATGTGTACGCATGACCCACAAACAAATAAAATACCATATTAATTAATTAATACCTTATTAATTAATTAAGCAGTACAGACCAGAGCAAATGTTGGCTCACAGTAAGTGCTAAGGCTTGAATAAGTATTAATAACAGATGAGCTTTAAGACAAGACTCTAAGTAGCAAAAGACTCTTCCCATCAAAGAAGTGTTCAATATCCTCTGCAATGGCCACAGGAGGCAAAAAGGACATAAGCACACTAACATGCTAATCCTGCAGAGAGAGTGCAGCATCAAAGGAAAACGGAAAAAAATACAAACTTGAGGTGTTCTGGAAAGGACATGGAACTCTAGTGACCCTGAGAGCAATCTGCAGAGCACACATGGGAGGAGCAAAGCCTCACATAGACATGAGCTGATAAAATCTCAGGACTTAATGGCCACACTTTGAATGAGTACAAGAGCAGGTAACGATATTCAGCTGTAAAGGTCTGGAAGCAACAAATGGGCATCACAGTGTAAATCAGACCAATTGGAAAAGGAAAATAGAGAACAGTATCTGTACTGAAACAAAATATTCATTTAGCCATACTTGTTAGGGCTATCACCAGTTACCTTAACAAGGAAGAAGAAAGAAGAAGAACTCACTTAGCAATATGAGAACTCACTTGTGTACTCAATTGCACATATTTATCAGTGTGGATGCAAATATTTTCAACAAGCAACGGTTATTGTTAAAGAGAAGTATGTGAATTGCAGGGATCCTGATTCTTTCTCTCTAGTTACGTAACGTATTATGTATTTATACATAGTTGACCAAACACATAGGCAGTGACTGGTGGGGGAGAACCAAACCATAAGACCATAAATATCCATGTCCAAAAATGTCCAAAGCTTTATGACATAACTGATAACTAATGGGAAAAAAACCATATGTAGGATATCAACAAAATGTGAAGCCAAATTACAATTGTCAGTTATTAAAGGATATATACATTTACCTAAGTCACATTTTATCCACTTATGTGTCAGAATTACACTTCTCAAATCTGAATTACATCAATTAATACCATCCCTTCACCTCTCTGTAACACCGCTTCCCAATAGTTAAGAGGCATTCAGAGAGTAGGGAACGAGGACACCATTGTTGAGGGACTTTATATTTAAAAACCTACAAGAGTGCATAAAGACACAGAGACACATTTAATGGGACAGAATAAAATAGTAGCTGGTCACTTACCCCTGAAATCTTCATGGAACAGATCCATTTTGAAAGAAAAAGAAAAGGCTTTGATATAAACTAATAGCAGGCTTGTATAAGAGAGAGAGAAAATATCTTTTTAAAAGATGTGAGAAGATGAAAAGCAGAGAGTCAACCTTCCCAAGACAGAAGTCTGAATCAGAGTTCAGCCGCCTTTCCCTAAACTGACTTGAGCTTATTAACGTCTTGAATCTGAACACTGGCACTTGGAAATTTCAGAATAGCTCATCAATTTTTAGTACTTTTGCTTGAGGCCAGCAATGGAACAAGAACAAAAATAGAGCAGGTGTGCTTGCTTTTTATATGTGTTTCCACAAATTGAAAGTGAACCCAGAGTGAAAAACTACTTACCTGAATCATTTCCTATGTCAGAACCACCACCTCGTATTTACATTTCTCAAAGTATTTACATACTCATCCTAGTGGGGTGGGAAAGACGCATGCATGCAATCTAAGAACCTGTGCTCAATATTGAAACTGTGCTGTTATTAAAGAAAGCTGGAGTTGCTAAAGTTCATGTTACTTTTACAAATATTTTTAAATGTTATCAAAATAATCATTTATATAACTTAAAATATGACAAAATGTACCTGGGGAATTTTAATTTGAACATTACTTTATTAACTTTTTCATGCAAACATTATTTTTATCTTTTAGTTGAGTTTATGAAAGTTATACCTGAGACATAGTTGAAAGAATCAAATGACACTATTAAGGGAGGGGAATTGCTTATGAAAAGTAGCAGTTTCTTGGGCCCTTCTATCCTGATTTTTCCCCTTTTGAAGATAATAACTTGCTTCTCTTTTAGGCAATTATTTTAGAATTTGCCTCCATATCTCTAAATAACATGTATCATTTTTAATCTTCCTTTTTAAATTTCCTCCTATGAAAGATTTAGCACCTTTTCCTACTCCTGCCACACACTCACACATTTGTCCCTTTGCTCCCTACATGTGTGTGTGTGTGCTAAGTTGCTTCAGCCGTGCCTGACTCTGTGTAACCTTATGAACTGTAGCCTGACAAGCTCCTCTGCCCATGGAGCTTCTCCAGGCAAAAATACTGGAGTGGGTTGACATCCCTTCCTCCAGGGGATCTTTCTGACCCAGGGATCAAACCCACATCTCTTATGTCTCCTGCATTAGCAGGTGGGTTCTTTACCGCTAGTGCCACCTGGGAAGCCCTTGCTTATTACTAATGCAGATAAATGGGGAAGATTAATAATCATGTCTTTTGATATTATGACTATATAAGTAACAACCACAGATGTGGTATGAAGTGAACTGTACTGTTTCTCTGCTATGATATTGTTCTCTCTGGAGCTAATTATATTACTCGTCATCATTTATTTAACATTCTATATATTCATCACTAATTCAAGCCCTAACTCTTTGTCGGTTTTCTAATTCTCCTCTCAAGATATACAGAGCAAGTTTCTATCAGTTTCCTTCTTCTGAAGAAGTCTCCCTTTGAGCCTCTCATCTGTTCTAATCCATGACATATCCTCACTCCCAGGAAACCAAAGATACTCCTAGAATTAACAGTAGATTGTTCTGGGGTGGAACTGCATAGAAGGTGGAAGAACTGGTGTCTTCCCCCTGCCTGAATGCACATGCTAAATGGCCATGTAAAATGGACACGTCGGTGTTATTGGTAGATGGTTCACCCAAACCAGCTAAATTTCTGGGAAGTACATGGGCAAGGCCCACCCTGACTTACTACAGGCGGTGAAGAATAAATTATTGCCTCTGATCCCATCCAAGCCTAAACTCATAGCCCAGTGTCTAGTCACCCTGTTTGGCTTATGCCTAACCACAAATGGAATCTTATCACTAAGAAAAAGTGAATAAGAGACCATCAATTTCTTCTCTCTATTGGTGCTCTTTTCATTGGTGCTCCAGTGATGCTTGGCACAGGGGACAACTGACTCCCACACGCTAAAGTCTCCTGATGCTGGAGCCAAGAGGCAGAGAGAAAGGACATAAAACTATGAATGTGGGAGTAAGTTAGAAATTTAAATACATAGTCTGGAATGAAAAGTATAAAGGAAAATAAAAGTTAAAGAAAAAACCTGTAGCCCAAAATGAGGGAAAATTTACTTGAATAAACTATCATTTTAAGTAATATTTTTAAAGTGGTAAATTAAAAAACTAAACTTTGCATAAAGTTGTTTGAATAAAATAATAATAGAATTAGTTGTTCAAAAGATACAGAATCCTGACATTTCAATACATAACTGCTAAACTGCTGAGGTTACACCAAGAAGTACGTTAGTGCAAAGAGAGGAGCTTTGAATCCTAGCTACAATGATATGTGAACTTGGGGCATGTTTTAACTCCCCTGAGCCTCTCCATTCTTCAAAATGGAGAAAAGATTATTTACTTGATGATTGTTGTGAGCATTAAGAATGCACTGACGGTATGCCAGGTCTACACATTTCATAAACATATACAATATAATTGTACTATTCATAAAAATACAGTAGTAAGAAATGGGGAATATAAATACATAGATGTATTTGCTTGAATTTGCACAAAGAAACCCTAAGAGAATAAATATGTAGGAAATAGTATAGTTTCTTAGCCCAGGGAGAAGAGAGAAAAAAAGGATGAAAGGGAGAATATAGGAGTGAGATTTTTCACTATACCTCTTTATTTGTTTTGATTGGTTTCCAGTAAACTTAAAATCTACTCTCTATCCATCAGGGCTACGTGTTTTGCATGATACTCAGTCATTTCTTACATTTTTTATAATAAATAATCCCTTTTACAGATTCAGCCCCACAACCATGACTTCATTTTCTGTGACCTTCTATAACTGCCAGTTAGCAACAAAAGCAAAATGTAGTTCTACCTGTTTGTATCAGACTTTCAACTACCCAGTGAAAACCAGCTCTGTGTTCTTGTGTCACAACCACAGCCATGAGCAAATCACAGATGCACTGATTTTGGGGATCTATATAATTCACTACTATTTCAGATTCTACCTGCCTTTTTTATTAATTCTAAGGGAAATACATTTGGCAAACTGGATTTCTTTGGTAATAACAAATGATCTACCTCAGAAATGTTCAGCCAAAATAAGCAATTATTTACTACAGCATCTAATATTAATTTCAATCTCTGCTAATGCCAATTATTCTACACCCTTGCTGAGAAATACTCATGTTGAGAATTAAAAAAATACAGCGTAGAAAATGAGGCAATAATGCTTTAATGTTTAAAAGTAGGACAAATTTTTTCTCACATATGGTTTGTTTTTCCTGGGTGAGTAGAGGAAGAAATATAGGTGAGGAGACTTAGTTTGTATTCTGTCTTGGTGTTAAAACTTTCTGCTCAGGGAATCTACAGAAAAAGTATTACTTGTGATAACTTCTTTATATTCAAAATTTGACACATTACAAGGTTTGCCAATGACATTGTTCATACAGACCCCAAATTCTTCTGCTTTCTTTTCTCTCTTGGGGGAAAACTTTCTTTAAAAAGAACTGAGGCTCAGTTGAACTACATAACTCTGCTTTTTTTTTTTCAGCTCTGATAATTCAGGAAATGAAAATGTAAGCTATTCATACTTAAAATGAAGATGTACTATAATTGGAGAACCAGGAAAAACATTAACCTAGTTAAAACACATGTCTTTTATTAGGGGAGGAGCAAGAGTGAAAAAATAGTTATGTTTTTAATATTTCTGGCTTTATTTTCATAGAGGCTGGTACCAAAATTTGATGATCTTAGAATATGCCAATTTAGAGAAGGAAACAGAGATTCAACACTCTTAGGGATTTTTCTGTAGGATCTATAATTCCAAGAATACCATTTCCTGCCTAGTAGCAGGACAAAATGCAGCTTGACTAAAGTGACAGGTCTAAGCTATAAAGAGTCAATCCTGAAATTCAGGCTGTTCAATTTCAGTTGAAATTCATTAAGCTAAAGGTACATATGACCTAGAAACTGTTTTCACATCTGTAAGCATATCAGTCTTTTCCTTTATGAAAAGACAACCTCTTTCTTCTATTGCACTTGTAAAATTTCCCTTAGGATGGAAAATAGAATACCAATTGATATTTTAATTGGAATTTTGAACAAGAATTCATCAACCTTGAGTATGTGGGACTTTAAAGATACAAATGCATTTTTTGAGTTCCTCACTTACAGTTCTCATTCACATTTTGTCTAGGTGAGAGTTGTTTGTACACTCGTCTTATCTCCATACCAACTATCTTGTGTCCACTTCAGAGCATTGCACAGTGTTTCCCTTCTGCCTAGAATATTCTTTCCTGGGTCAGCACCTCCCAGCTTCCATATCACTCAGGTTTCAATTCAAAGAGAGGCCTTCATTTCATGCCACCTTACTCTATATTGTCTTCAAATTCTTATTTATGCACTTATTTATGTGTTGATTTCTGTTTCTTTCCAACTATAATCTTAGTTCATCAAAACCAGGGTATCTATCTTGTCTACCACTACACTTATGCTTAAAATAGAACCTGGTCCAATATAGACTTACAAATGATTGTAAACTCCTTAACAACAAGAATATAGTTTTCATTCAGCCCTCAGAAATGGTATAGATATAGTAGCCCAGCTGGTAAAGAATCTGCCTGCAATGGGGGAGACTTCTGGGTTCGATCCCTGGGTTGGGAAGAATTCCAAGTATTCTTGGCTGGAGAATCCCCATGGACAGAGGAGCCTACAGAGGAACCTGGTGGACTACAGTCCATGGGGCTGCAAAGAGCTGGACAGGACTGAGTGACTGACCACAACACAGTAGCTAACTAAGTTGCAAAGGATTATACCACTATCCCTAAATGTGAGAAAAAAAAAAATGAAACCGCTCACTCAGGTCAAGTTTAAAACCGAAAGAAATATTCAGAAAAACACTAGATCCTCAGGTCTAGATTCAAAGTAAATGAAAAAGTAAGACTAAAAAATTTTTTTGAAAATTTGTGACCTTCTTTTGCTAATTGAATATCATAAAATCTGATTTCAAGTCCATAATAAACTGTGCAATTGAACCATAAGTCATCAGTTTGAATCCATACTTGGTAAGGATATGGGAAGGAGGATATTTTAACTCCTTCACAATACTATGATGATTCAGTTTAATAATGTGACTATTATTACTGAAAGTGTTAGTTGCTCAGTCGTGTCTGACTCTTTGTGACCCCATGAACTGTAGCCTGCCAGGCTCCTCTGTCCTTGAAATTCTCCAGGCAAGAATACTGAAGTAGGCAGTCATTCCTTTCTCCAGAGGATCTTCCCAACCCAGGAATTAAACCCGAGTCTCCTACATTGAAGGCATATTCTTTTCCATTTGAGCCACCAGAGAAGCCCATTGTTACTAATTTAACAGAAAGAATTAAGGTATATTTAAGAAGACTTTTGTACCAAAATGTGTCTTCAAAAATGGGGGAAAATATTATATTGTCAGGAAAAAAGACCAAGAAAAAAATAAAAGAAATATTTATAGAAGAATCTGACTAAAAACACGCTTTCACCTGTTTAGTTATATTAGGCATGTAAGTAAGTCTAATAGGTATAAAACAGCTGTTTTGCAGGTAAAAAGAGTTTAAAATCAGTAATTACTTGTGGTTAAACTTTCCACATACTCAAGATTTCCTAAGTACAAGGCATTGTGATGGTAACTGGCAAATTATATAATTTAATGCTCCCAACAAACTTATGAGGATTATCCCTATTTTACAGTTGAAGAGGCTTAGAGAAACTAACCAAATTCTCCAATATCAAAGAGGTAGCCAGTGCCAAAGCAAGGAAAGATTCAAACCTGAATCTCTCAATCTCCACAGCCCATCCTGTTTCTATATTACTTACATTCTGTAAGCATGTGTTTTGTGTTTGTTTTTACTAAGCACAGTTTAAAAAATATTATACTAGTTTCAGGTGTACAAAACAGTAATTTGATATTCTATCCTTCACGTATTTTGTGCCTATCATCTCCCCTCCAGTAACCACTAGATTGTTCCCTGTATCTGTGGGTCTGTTTGTGTCTTATTATATTTATATGCTTGTTTTACTTTTTAGATTCCACATATAAGTGAAAACATACAACATTTACCTTTTTCTGAACTATTACACTTAGCATAATACCCGCCAGGTCCATCCATGTTGTCACAAATGGCAAAATCTCATCCTTTCTTATGGTTGAGTAATATGCCACTATTTACAGTGGAATATTATCCATTCATCTTCTTTATCCATGAATCTGTTCATTAATGCTTAGGTTGCTTCCATATCTTGGCTGTGGTAAATAATGCTGCCATGAATATTAACATGCATGTATCTTTTCAAATTTGCTTTTGTTTTCTCCAGATACATACCCAGGAGTGGCATTGCTGGGTTGTATGGTAGTTTTATTTTTGACTTTTTGAGGAATTTCCACACTGTTTTCCATAGTGGCTGTACTAATTTAAACTGTATACAAATACTCCTTTCATCCACATCCTCTATAATGTTTGTTAAGAAATCTTTTTGAGAATAGCCATTCTGACTGTTACGAGGTGATATCTCATTGTGGTTTTGATGTGCATTTCCCTATGGCTAGTAACACTTTTGGCTTGAACACTATGGCTTGAACACTTTTTAATGGCCCTGTTGGCCATCTGTATATGTTCTGTGGGAAAAGGTCTTCTTTGAGAAAAAAATAAACCTGGAAGTCTCATGATCCCTAACTTCAGTGTATACTACAAAGCTACATTAATCTAAACCTCATGGTACTGCCACAGAGAGAGATACATAGATCAATGGAACAAAAAAGACAGCCTAGAAAAGAAATCCTCATATGCTCAATTAACCTACGACAAGTTCAGTTCAGTCACTCAGATGTGGCCAACTCTTTGCAACCCCATGGACTGCAACATGCCAGGATTCCCTGTTCATCACCAACTCCTGGAGCTTACTCACTCATTTCCATCAAGTTGCTGATGCCGTCCAACCATCTTATCCTCTGTCATCCCCTTCTCCTCCTGCCTTCAATCTTTCCCAGCATCAGGGTCTTTCCCAGTGAGTCAGTTCTTCACATCAGGTAGCTCAAGTATTAGAGCTTCAGCTTCAACATCAGTCCTTCCAATGAATATTCAGGACTGATTTCCTTTAGGATGGACTGGTTGGATCTCCTTACAGTCCAAGGGACTCTCAAGAGTCTTCTCCAACATCACAGTTCAAAAGCATTAATTCTTTGGCACTCAGCATTCTTTATGGTGCAACTCTCACATCCATACATGACTACTGGAAAAACCATAGCTTTAACTAGATGGACCTTTGTTGGCAAAGTAATGTCTCTGCTTTTTAATATGCTGTCTAGGTTGGTCATAGTTTTTCATCCAAGGAACAACTGTCTTTTAATTTCATTAAAAGCATCTTTTAATTTTATAACACAGGAGGCAAGAATATGTAATGGGAAAAGACAGTCTCTTTAATAAAAGTGGTGCTGGTAAAATTGGACAGTTACTTATAAAAAAACAAAATCATAACATTGTCTCACACCATATACACAAATAAACTCAAAATAGATTACATACCTAAATGTAAGATCTGAAACCATAAAACTCCTAAAGAAATCATAGCCAGTATGTGCATTGATATTCATCTTAGAGTATTTTTTTTAATCTGTCTCCCCAGGCAAGGGAAACAAAAACAAAAATAAACAAATGGAACTGAATCAAGCTTAAACCTTTTGCACAGTGAAGGAAATCATCAGCAAAACAAAATGGCACCCTACAGAATGGGAGAATATATTTGCAAATTATATGTCAAATAAGGGTAACTATCCAAAACATTTTTAAACTCAAACAACTCAATATCCAAAACAAACAATCCAATTTTTAAAATAGGCAAAGGACCTGTTAGCATCTGTTTTTTTAACTAATTACCAACATCTTTGCCTAAAAGTTCCTACAGTCATTACTGGCTAGATCTCCAAGGCTGGATACTTTAAATTCATCCTTATAATCAATCCTTTTTATACTTCCATTAACAAATAAAATAAGAAAAAGGAATTGGCCCTTGAGATACACCAGGATGGTAGCCAAGTCATTTCTCAGACCAATATGAGGCCAAGGACAAGCTTTGTTTTCATCTTTAAAAGTTTATTTTTCTGCTATTAATTTGGAGGATACATGGAAACCAAGCTTACCGGCTAAGTGAAATTGTGAAAAGAAAGATACGATTAGAAATAATGTACTTGGATTCATATGAATCATTTGGGCTCTGGGACGAATGTACAGTAAACTGAGCTCAGTCCAGAGAAAATGCAGATAAAATGAGTTTAGGAGCAAATAATAAGATGTGAAAATACATATTATATGGCACAATGCTTCAGGTTAATAGGTAGGAAGTTGTTTTAAGAATTAAGGCAGAAAAATTCTCATTGACTCCACTAGTCTGTACGACAGACATGCAAAACAAACAGATATGATAGATAAGGTGATGGCTGTTGCTGGAGGCTGACTGGTCAAATATAAAATAGTAATGATATTGACAATTTTTTGATATGGTGGAAGGAATTACAAATGTCATGCAGTAGGGACTTGGTTACTGTCACATTATCATTTTCAAACATTTTCAGAAAATAAGGGCCATCTAAGTCTATGCCCTGACCAGTAATGCGGAAGAAGCTGAACAGTTCTATGAAGACCTATAAGACCTTCTAGAACTAACACCTAAAAAAGATGTCCTTTTCATTATAGGGGACTGGAATGCAAAAGTAGGACGTCAAGAAACACCTGAAGTAACAGGAAAATTTGGCCTTGGAGTACAGAATGAAGCAGGGCAAAGGTTAAGAATTTTGCCAAGAGAATGCACTGGTTATAGCAAACACCCTCTTCCAACAACACAAGAGAAGATTCTACACATGGACATCACCATGTGTATGATGATGTGTATCAAAATCAGATTGATTATATTCTTTGCAGCCAAAGATGGAGAAGTTCTATACAGTCAGCAAAAACAAGACTGGGAGCAGACTGTGCCTCAGACCATGAACTCCTTACTGCCAAATTCAGACTTCAATTGAAGAAAGTAGGGAAAATCACTAGACCATTCAGGTATGACATAAATCAAATCCCTTATGATTGTACAGTGGAAGTGAGAAATAGATTTAAGGGACTAGATCTGATTGACAGAGTGCCTGATGAACTATGGACGGAGGTTCATGACATTGTACAGGAGACAGGGATCAAGACCACCCCCAAGAAAACAAAATGCAAAAAAACAAAATGGCTGTCTGAAGAGACCTTACATATAGCTGTGAAAAGAAGAGAAGTGAAAAGTAAAGGAGAAAAGGAAAGATATACCCATTTGAATACAGAGTTCTAAAGATTACCAAGGAGAGATAAGAAAGCCTTCCTCAATGATCAATGCAAAGAAATAGAGGAAAACAATAGAATGGGAAAGACTAGAGATCTCCTCAAGAAAACTAGAGATACCAAGGAAACATTTCATGCAAAGATGGGCTCAATAAAGGACAGAAATGGTATAGACCTAACATAAGCAGAAGATATGAAGAAGAGGTGGCAAGAATACACAGAAGAAGTATACAAAGATAATTTTCACAACCCAGATGATCATGTTGGTGTGATCACTCACCTAGAGCCAGACATCCTGGAATGTAAAGCCAAGAGGGCCTTAGGAATCATCACTACAAATAAAGCTAGTGGAGATGATGGAATTCCAGTTGGGCTACTTCAGATCCTAAAAGATGATGCTGTTCAAGTGCTACATTCAATATGCCAGCAAATCTGGAAAACAAAGCACTGACCATATGACTGGAAAAGGTCAGTTTTCATTCCAATCCCAAAGAAAGGCAATGTCAAAGAGTACTCAAACTATTGCACAATTGCACTCATCTCACACGCTAGCAAAGTAATGCTCAAAATTCTCCAAGCCAGGCTTCAGCAATATGTGAACCGTGAGCTTCCAAATGTTCAAGCTGGTTTTAGAAAAGGCAGAGGAACCAGAGATCAAGTTGCCAACATCCACTAGATCATGGAAAAAGCAAGAGAGTTCCAGAAAAACATCTATTTCTGTTTTATAGACTATGTCAAATCCTTTGACTGTGTGGATCACAACAACCTGTGAAAAGTTCTGGAAGAGATGGGAATACCAGACCACCTGACCTGCCTTCTGAGAAACCTGTATGCAAGTCAAGAAGCAACAGTCCTAACTGGACAGGGAACAACAGACTGGCTCCAAATAGGAAAAGGAGTACATCAAGGCTGTGTATTGTCACTCTTTTTATTTAACTTATATTCAGAGTACATCATGAGAAACACTGGGCTGGAGGAAGCACAAGCTGGAATCAAGATTGCTAGGAGAAATAACAATAACCTCAGATATGCAGATGACACCATCTTTATGGCAAAAAGTGTAGAACAAAAGAGCCTCTTGATGAAAGTGAAAGAGGAAAGTGAAAAAGCTGGCTTCAAGCTCAACATTCAGAAAACGAAGATCATGGCATCTGGTGCCATCACTTCATGGCAAATAGATGGGGAAACAATGGAAACACTGGCAGACTTTATTGTTTTGGGCTCCAAAATCACTGCAGATGGTGAATGCAGCCATGAAATTAAAGGATGCTTATTCCTTGGAAGAAAAACTATGACCAACCTAGACAGCATATTAAAAAGCCAGAGACATTACTTTGCCAACAAAAGTCTGACTAGTCAAGGCTATTGTTTTTCTAGTAGTCATGTATGGATGTGAGAGTTGCATATAAAGAAAGCTGCGTGCCGAAGAATTGATGCTTTTGAACTGTGGTGTTGAAGAAGACTCTCGAGAGTCCCCTGGACGTCAAGGAGATCCAACCAGTCCATCCTAAAGGAAATCAGTCCTGAATATTCATTGGAAGGACTGATGTTGAAGCTGAAACTTCAATACTTTGGTCATCTGATGCAAAGAACTGACTCATTTGAAAAGACACTGATGCTGGGAAAGATCGAAAGCAGGAGGAGAAGGGGACGACAGAGGATGAGATTGTTGGATGGCATCACCAACTCAATGGACATAAGTTTGAGTAGGCTCTGGGAGTTGGTGATGGGCAGGGAGGCCTGGCGTGCTCCAGTTCATTGGGTCACAAAGAGTCAGACACGACTGAGTGACTGAACTGAACTGAACTGAAGAGATGAGTGAGTAAGACAAGACATATCTGAATCTTGACTCTACGTTTATTAGCTTTAAGATGCATGGAAGGCGTCAACTTCTCCAAGGTTTCTGATCAAGTAAAATAGAATTAATAATAACCATCTCACAGAGTGTTTAATAATAAATAAAACAGTGTATGTGAGAAGAGTTTGTGATCTGTAGAGGATTATTGAAATGAAAATTTACAATGTTAATAATGATAAAACTTAAAATCAAAAGTAAATGTCCTATAGGAAGTATTAAGATCTCAATTATAGAAAATTAAAATATATGTGTTGGTAAGTCCTTAAAAATAATATTAGTACCATGACTAGTGAGTTGTAAGGCTGTGATTTTAGGTGAAAAAGCAAATAGTATACAGCATGATTTTATTTCAATAACAATCTGTGCTTGCATGCTTCAACATATTTAGAAACAGAAGGAGAAGGTTATGAAATGTGTTATTTCAGGCTATCAGGAGAGAGAGATACAGATTTGTTCAATTTTCATATAAAGCATATACACATCTGCATACACACATAACTTGAATCATTTGCATTATTCACAAGTTCATATAATATTTGGAATTTGAGGAACAAAGGGAATTTTTAAAAATAACATTGCTAATAAAACCCTTGAGAGCAATATTAATTAATACCCCAGAAATGTCACCCAAGTGTGCAGCAGCATCCAGATTATAGAAGTGTTCTAGTTGACCATCCAACATACTTCAAGTCACTTTTGAACTATCATTCCAAACCAACAACATGAGGCAGCTTCCCTGGCCAATAAAATGACCCTCATAATGTCAAAGAAAGGAGTATACTGTGGGTCCTGAACCTAATCTGAGGGTCCAGCGGCTCTGGGGCATCTGAAACTCTGATGGAGTGGTTCAGAGGCAGAGGGTTATTAAGACCTCAATGCATAGCATGAAGCTCTTTAAATCTGGGAGCATCCAGGCCACCCAAAAGCTTTTTCTACCTTAATTGCATAGTGGAACTACTATTTTGTATTGACATGTTTAGTTTCAAGCCATTTTAGTTATATTTTCCACCGCTAGTTAGTAGGGGAAATTAGTGGCCATATCCTCTATTTCTTTATAATTCCCTTAGAAAATATTCTTAAAGTATAAAAACCCTATAAAGTAAAGTTGACAGGATATAAACTTATGCTTAAGGGCTCTATGTCAGAGAAATCCTAATGAGAATTAATAAATGAACTTTAAATAACCTGTCTAACTCTGTTTCTCTTTTGTAATCCTTTGTTTTTCATTTTCATGCAGGTCAGGTTGTGTGGAGAGAAATTATGTTTGCCAGAGCAGATGCTTTTGTGACAAATCAAAGGAGTTGGAGATGTTTAGGAAGGACAATGGAAATCTTTGTAAGCAAGGCAGTATTTCTTGATTTTTAGTGATTTCTCTCAATTGTTCACAAGTTTTCCCAAGTGTTTGAAGTGGTCCACTCACCTGTAGCCCTGCCCAGAGAGAGTCTTCCACAAAAGAAATATTTCCTCAACTTCTGGAAGTAGAGAGCAAAATGTTGTCACTTCATCAAAAATGTTCTTATTTCCTCCAGAAATACTTCTTTGAATTTAGGGACCTTTTTACTTTCACCAAGGAGTCCTGAGGTACTTTACTTCAGTGGAAATTTGAGGATGAGACCTAGATAGGCCCATGGCTTTTCCAGATGACCCTGCTACGTCTTCAAAACAGCATTCCAAACCATAGAGGAAAAGCTTTAAAAGAGGCCAAACACTTTGAAACTGATATTCTTCTGTCTAAATTGAGAAATGAGCTGGTACAAAGAGGAGTGTTCCTCTAATCTATTAAAATAAATGATACAGAAAGAGGGTGTTCAATTCAGTTCACTTAGTTGTGTCCAGCTCTTTGCAACCTCATGGACAACAGCACCTAAACAAATGTGGATTGCTCCTTGTAGAGAGGGTTGCTCCAGCTATGCACTGGGATGGGGTCAACATGAAACGCTCTGAAAGACATGAACCCAGCAATGATCCTTTGAATATGTAACATTGTCTGGAGCCTATACAGAATATATTTAACTCTATTCTAGCAATATTTACTGCACCTAGTAGTACTGTGGTCCTCAGGATGAAGGCCCAGCTTGGGGACACTCAAACAAACACATGTAAAGACAATCTTTCCTTCACCTTCAGGGTATAATAACAGCACCAGAAATTCGCAGGACTATACTCAGAGAACCAACGTGAAAGTCACTCAGTTATGTCCAACTCTACGACCCCATGGATTACAGCCTGCCAGGCTCCTCTGTCCATGGAATTCTCCAGGCAAGAATACTGGAGTGGGTTGCCATTTCCTTCTCCACATATTCAGAGAACCTAAAAGTTAGATGAAAGGAAAAGTTCAAAGGGGGGTAATTCTCCAAAGGTGGGTAAAGGAGAAAAAATAAATTAAGGTAGTAGAGGAGCTGTAAATTCAGTGAGTTGAGTAATTCTAAAATTAATGATATATTTCTCAGTAGTACACAGTGTTGGAAATGCTGGATCCCCAGGGCTTTCTGATGTTTGTTTCTGGTGAGATATCAAGGCATATTCCCATCTTCTCACATTCTTAGGGGCAGGATAAAAAAATAAGTTCTAACGGAGTCAAAGTTGTAAGTAAAACAAAATATTCAAACAAAAATTGAAATATGGACAGATATTAAGTGTGATCATCCTTTTATAGACTTGTTTTATAAAAATCTACTAAAAATTAGCTTTAAAGAATCTCTGAATCTGAATTCAGAAAATTCACTTTCTGAATCTCGGAAAAAGGACTTATAGAGAAAATCCAAGGAGTTTTTTAGAAAACCTTACAGTTTGTCAGAAGATGATGAAATGCGACTAGATGAGTTTGGAGAGGTGACAAGTTCAAATGTTGAAGCAGTAATGAGCTTGAGAGCATGCCAGGAGATGAAAGAGATTCTTTTGGCACTTTAGGGGGAACAAAAACAACCATTTTTCTTGGTACATAATATGCAGCATCTTTTTATATAGTTTACAAAGGAAAAAGTTCTTCAGTTCCTGGAGTAAAAGCTTGATATAAAGTCTAGATAGCAGTCTCTTTGAAAAGCAATGATGATATTTAGTATAATCAAGATAATTACAAGAGAAATGTATACAAATTCTTGGTCATGATGTAACTTTAGTATATTTTTAGGAAAAGATCTAGAAAATTAGGCATTCATGAATACGTATTTCAACAATTTAGACAAGTAACTTTTATCTTAATGAAAGTTTTAATGCAGCAAGATGTTAAGGTTTAGACAGTTTCACCAGTACATTTTTTAATGATGGATTAAACTTGAAAGAATTAAGACTTGAATACAGCTCAGTGTTCGGTTTATCTTTTATATGAGGATGAATCATTGAGAATGCCACTGGAAAGTCTGCAGTTAGCGGCATCCTGGAGAGCCGGTCAGAGCGTGTGAGAGCTTAACTTGCAGTTACTTTTGCTGTCAAATTAACAATGCTGTATCAGTGCAACTACGATTTTAAATGAATCTTTCAGACTAACAAATAGCAGCTTCTAAGAATAATTGTTTTCTTTCCATCTATGGAATAAAACTATATTTTTTGCTGTTGGGTTAATAATTTCTTTTACACACATTACAGAGAAACCGAGAGAAGATAAGTACCCGATTCATTTTTATTGATTGTGCGAATAACTTGATTGTGCTTGCTTCACTAAATTTCTTCGCTAGGATGGAACTGTGATTACCTCGTGTGAACTTAAAAAGCATTTTTTAGTAAAGATGTGCTTCTGGTGAAGTGGCTCTGAGAGGTTTACCAAGGAATCCATCGACTTCAAAGAACTCTGGCAAATCATCTATGACAGATCCAGGTTCTCTATCCCCTTCACCTTTTTTTTTTTTTTTTCTTTCTTTCTTTCTCTGCCTCCCTCTAAGTAGACAGGGTCCTTTTTGACACAGTTACATCAGACTTCTGCTATGAGGGTTGTGCTAGTAACACCAGAGAGATTGGTCTTATATACCAGATTCCATTCCATAGAATCTGAAAAGTTTAACCCAAATCCCAGGGAAGGCTCTGAGCTGCCACCAACTCTGATTCCTCATTGCCTTCCAGAATAGACCCAGGAACAGTAGTTTTCCCAGCTCTGGCCACATGGAGTGGGCAGAAGAGTAAAAGAAGAAGGGATGAGGGAAGATGTGTGGGGAGAAGGGGGCTAAAATGGGACTCGAACAACTAACAGAGTGCAATGAGAACAGTGAAATATCTGTATCTGTATTTTTTTGCATCACACTCTGGACCCTCCCAGGTAGCTCAGTGGAAAAGAATCCGCCTGTCAATGCAGGGAATGTGGGTTCAATCCCTGGGTCAGGAAGATCCCCTGGAGAAGGAAATGGCACCCCACTCCAGGATTCATGTCTGGAACATTCCATGAAGAGAGGAGCCTGGTGGGCTACAGGCCATGGGGTTGCAAAGAGTTGGACATAGCTGAGCACACACGTGTGCACTGGATTCTGAGAATGTTTGCAGTTACCAGTAAGACCATATTTTTTTTCTTGTCAATGGACTATACATGCCTGCTTCCTCAGACATTACAGATTATAAGAGAGAGAGTTACATGTGGAATGTGAAATAAACTGCTAAATGTTCTGAAAATAAAATCTCCTATTTTACACTTGACAGTATTCTTGCTTCATTACAGTGTGGACTTTTACAGGAATATTTAAATTAACAGTAATAGCAAGATGGCTTCAAACCCTTCTTATCTCTAAAGGATCAACCTGACCCCAAGTATTCATATAGTAAGTGTAAGTGTAAACAGATAAGACAAAATACAGAAGAAGTAATCAAAGTCAGAAAACCAAATGAAGTCAGCTATAAGATACTGATTATCATTTTTCCTGCATACTGTAGGAGATGTTGTGTACAGATAGGGACTCTTCATGAAGCATTTATGTGACTTGAGGTTGCTTTTATGCAGAATGCATTTTGACTGTATTGTGTATTATGCTGTGTTAGCTGCTCTTGCAGCATGATTCATAAAATCAGGAGAAAGTGAATCCGTCTGAATTCTGATGATTGTAACCATTTCAATCATATGGAAAGAATGGGAGGAAAAGATACACAGTGATTATCTTATTATTTGATCCTCAGACAAGCAGAGGTTATCTAACTAAATGGCCAGTCTCAAATAAGCACAGGTTATTTCCTATATATCACCGAGCGGCCGGGCGTGTGAGGGACTTAAAGAGGAACATTATTCTTTCATCTCTCTGACCTAGCACAATCATCTGGAGTGGCACGAAGATGAAAGCGACTTTCTGACCCACAGGATATTACAACTCAGCTGAACAGGCTGGTCCTGTAGGCTAGAGTAATGGCATTTCACACTGTGCTTCTACCAGAGATATGCCATAGTTGATGACCTTATGGATATCTCTTCCTTTGTGTTTCAGGCTAGGCGCCATTTCCTCAGAAATACTCCACTGTCTGAGTAAGGCTTTCCAGCACACAGCCCTTCCTCATTATGTTCTCTTGCCCATTTGTAACACAATATAACTCTCTTACAACACAATATAACTGGGTATTTACTTTTCCATTTACAAAGCAGCAAGCCCAATAGATATCTGTTGAAAGAGGAAATGTAATCAAATGGTGGTTGCTTGAGGTTTTCACCAGGCAAGGAAATCTTCGGAGAAGGCAATGGCACCCCACTCCAGTACTCTTGCCTGGAAAATCCCATGGACGGAGGAGCCTGGTGTGCTGCAGTCCATGGGCTCGCTGAGAGTTGGACACGACTCAGTGACTTCACTTTCACTTTTCACTTTCATGCATTGGAGAAGGAAATGGCAACCCACTCCAGTGTTCTTGCCTGGAGAATCCCAGGGACAGCGGAGCCTGGTGGGCTGCCGTCTATGGGGTCGCACAGAGTCGGACACGACTGAAGCGACTTAGCAGCAGCAGCAGCAGCAGGAAATCTTCTATGCCTGGGGGGTTAGCTTCAGAGAGGCCCTCTCTTAGCTTCCTGCCTCCCAGCCTCACCAGGAGAACTTCACCTGGAGCCACCATCTGAGTCAATCCCACCACCAAGGAGAATGCTTCATAAAAACTTAAATGTCATCATTCTGCCTACAATTTAGGAACTAGATGATTTAACAAGTAGGTCACTGGGCAAAGTATATGAACAGACAGCTCACATCAGAGGAAAAATTAATAAACATGGAAATACATACAGCATCAAGAGACATGAAATAAAAGCTGATAAAATCACACTTGATCCTCTATTTCTGCCTACAAAGAGGGAGAGATTTAAAAGAAAAATAACAACGAGTGCTAATGGAGTTGAGGTTGAGGTGAAACAAGTGCACTTGTCCACTGAAAACTGTCTCTGCCCTTCTGGAAAAGACAACATGCAGGGAACATGATGATAATGTTACTCTCTCTGATTCATTCCTCTGAGTTTATACTTAAGAGATAACTCAAAAGGAATTTTTAAAGTTAATATACATAAAAACATTCATTATTCTGTATCACTGTAAACATTTGGGAAACATCTAAATATCCAATACTTAAAGAACAGTAATGGTACAAAAGAGAAATAAAAAGTTAATAGACATTAAAACATCTGCAAATGAAATTAATACTAGGGAAAGAAATCTGTTTATTTTAAGAAAAATACAAAATAATACATATATGTATCATATATTCATTTAAAAGCTACTTATTAAACACCTATTGTATACCAGACAATATTCTATGAGCTGAGAATGTGTCCACAAACAAAACAAACTTCCTTTTCAGAGCTTTAATTCTATTTGGTAGAGACAGACAATAAACCACTAAGAAATAAAATTAATGATGGCTTTCCACATATGACAATGTCTCATTACAGTCAACCTCCAAATATGTCTGTAAGCAAGTTGACTAAAATAATTTTGTTCCTAAAATAGAATCTTTTAAAATTTTAATGTCTTTTCTCCAAATTAAGCCTCTCTAGGTTACTGACAAAAATAAATGCTAAGTGTATCTACTGAAAAAAAGGCAAAAACTTAAGAAAAGTATTTCTCAAAAAAAAAAAAAAAAGATGACAAGGGTGAAATTAACTCCAGAAGGCAGCACACTTGACTCCATGGATGGGACCTAATCTGCCCCTTCCCTTTCTATGCTGGTTGTAATTTTATCGTGTTTAAATAAAACCACACGTTTTAAACAGTAATGAAATCCCTGGAAACTATATGTATATAAGTTAATTATTTCACTTATGTGGCACGTATAGATACTTCAGGCCTGCCTCTCAGTGTGGAGGTGAACTCCAAGGGAATATCTCATTTGCCACCATACCTGGAGCACCGACTATAGGGCTTGGCAAAAACCATACATCATTCTGGACTCTCTCTTACATATCACATCTGGTCTGGACTCCATTTGAAAAATACCTCCAGAATTAAGCCACTTTATACTATATTCTTTTCGAGAGACAATTCTCCATTACATTTCTGCCAATTTTGCAAGGGAAGACACTCATAGCTTTTGTCCTGGACTATCTTTTCAAGAAGGTTTGTGTAGCAAACATCCTTGGAAGATAGTGATAACGTCCACTCTGAAACAGAGGACAGGTCTGTTTGCCTCCCAGAAGAACACAGATAACACTGCCAAAGAAAGCAAAGGTTAGGCAAGCTTGCACGTGGTCCATTAGATTGGGGTTTCCTAAGTTTCCGGGCCCTCAGCTGTGACACAAACCCACTGTATGCACAGCGTCCACTTGGGCTATTCTGCATCCCCCATGAGACTAGGGCTGCCGTATTCCAGTATCTACAACCTGTTTTCCAATGGTTCGTAAAACATACACATATTGTGTGTGCACATATGTATACAAATATGGAGAGAGATTTAAAAATGTGACAAAATATTAAAATTGGTGAAACTTAGTGAAGGCATACAGGTGTTCATATTATTACAGGTTGCTATTATGGATGAAATAAACATGACACTCATTTTCTGCCAGATATGCAAGAAACAGGCTAACTTCATAGCTCTGGTCCTCATAGTTCTTGGCATTTGTTTGTTCAGTCGCTCAGTCATGTCCAGCTCTTTTTTGAGAGTCCATGGACTACAGCCCACCAGGCTCCTCTGTCCATGGGATTCTCCAGGCAAGAATACTGGAATGGGTTGCCATTTCCCTCTCCACGGGATTTTCTTGACCCAGGGATCAAACCAGTGTCTCCTGCATTGGCAGGGGGGTCCTTCAGCACTGAACCACCTGGGAAGTCCAGTTCTTGACACTGCTCCTCTCCTATCCAGGTACAGCTGACCATCATCTCTCACTTCAGTAGCCTTCTAATCAATCTCCTACCTCCTCTCAGGTTTCCCTACAGGCTTTCCTGTACATGGATGTCAAATCAAAGCAGGTCCTCTGCTTAAACCCGCAGTGGTTTCCTGCCTTACAAAACTCTAAGTCTCGGGCTTTCTGTTCCTTTATCTCATTTTGTTCTCCTCTCCTCACTGTTGCATGCTGGTCTCCTTGGTCTCAAAACCCTAATGCTTACCATTCCCCTGTCTTAAAAGCTGTCTCACAGAATTGGATCAATCCCTGAACTCTTTCAGGCCTCAACGCAAACATTGCTTTCTCAGCCAGGCCTTCCCTGATTATCCTACACAGAACTGCAACCCCACCTTCGTTGCCCCACAACTTTATCCCCTTTCTCTGCTTTAGTCTTCTCTAAACCATTCTTAGCTTCTAATATACCATTTTAAAATTTTGTTGTTGTTGTTTATGTCTTCTCACACTAGAGTACAAGTTCCAGGAAGGCAAGGTGTTTGTTTTCCTCATTTCAATATCCCTAATCTAGAGCAATCTCCATACTTAAAACACAGAGTCGGTGTTTAATGCATTCTTGTTAAATGACTGAGGATGGACTTTTAATCAGGCCAAACTCAGTTTCTTTTTAACTAATGACACTTTGGACATGTTACACAGCCTCTCTAAGATCGACTTTCCTGTTTATAAAATAGAATCACCTTCTTCATATGATTGTCGAATTGACTGGACAAGGGACACATGAAAAGCACCTACTAGGTACTTAACATTCTCCTTAACAAAATATCAATAAAATTTGTGGTAATTTGACAGAATACATTTTAGTATCATCAGGGAATGTTTGATTTATCTTATATATTGCTATCGGAGAAGGCAATAGCACCCCACTCCAGTACTCTTGCCTGGAAAATCCCATGGACGGAGGAGCCTGGCAGGCTGCAGTCCATGGGGTCGCTAAGAGTCGGACACGACTGAGCGACTTCACTTTCACTTTTCACTTTCCTGCATTGGAGAAGGAAATGGCAACCCACTCCAGTGTTCTTGCCTGGAGAATCCCAGGGACGGGGGAGCCTGGTGGGCTGCCGTCTATGGGGTCGCACAGAGTCAGACATGACTGAAGTGACTTAGCAGCACATATCACTATGCATATCTTTTCGTCTTTATATCTTCAGCATACAGTCCAGTTTCTAGCAAACACTAGTCGTTCAATAAGGGCGTACTTGTTTCGCTTTCTCTCAGGTTAAAGAAAATTCAGAAAACACAGAGAAGAAACAAATCACCTATAGTCCTATTGTAGTAACATAACTGTCATTACTATTTTGTTGCATTTTTTGGAATTTTTTTCTATGACTATTTTTCAGCTGAAATGATCATGTGCATACATTTTTATATCAAAAGTTTTCTTTTTCGGTTATTTTTTGATGTAAACATTTCCCCATATAGCTTTGCTGCCTTTCCAATCAGTTTTTGAGAGCTGCATCATTTTGTCATGTAGAAGTATTATAGTTTACTTGGGCATTTTCATTTTCTCATTATTGGGTTTTTAGGTAATTTCTGACTGTTCAATTAATTTTAAAATATTTTAAAAGGAAAGAATCTACTTTTTTTTCTTTTTCTCTTCTCTAAACTAAAGCATGTCTGACCCTTTTGGGAAAAAAGGGAACTGAATTTCTCTACTATTCAATTTGCAAGAGAGCACTTCTGAATAATTCATGGGTACATAAAGATGGAAAAGATATACATCATCTAGCTGATTATTAACATAATACAGCCAAATGAAGCCTTATCCTAAAGTCATTTAATTGCAGCTGTGAAATGAGACTTTGAACATTTTAGAAAGAAGTCATATTTGAGATGTAAATAAATACATTTCAAAATTATTTTAAGGCATTGTTTAATGCAAATTCCTTGCTGTAAATGGTGGTTACTGTTCTTTTTCCCCATAAAAATGGAAAATCAGTCTTTCCAATTTATCAAGTTAGTGACCAATCTGGAGAATAATGTACTAAACCTCTATAAATAAAAGGTAACAAAAAATCACCTAGATTTATTTATGTAAATGTTAGTAGCTTTTTTTTCTTACTTTTTATAAGGTCCATGAAAATGATTCAAATTGTAGTATTAAAAAAAAACTATGTGCTAATCACTCCAATCACTGATAATGTTGATTATATCATTTAAGAAAGAATACTTCTTACATTAAAAATGGAAGCCATAAAGAAAGATGAAAAGATAACTATAAAAATATTTATTTTATACAAAGCCAAGTAAAGTAAAAAGAAAATGGAAGGATGGAACACTGCTAGCAGTCTCTTGCAATATTATTGAATATATGCATGATTCAAAAGCTATGAGCATCTGAATTCATCTTCAGTCCCATCTCTCTTAGCCCCTCTTCCAATCTATGTTCAACTGCACTCTAGACATAATTGTGTACTGGTTGTGTAGATGTATGCTGAATTTGCTTTTGAAATTCTCCTATGTTCAAACCCATTTCCTGGATTCAGTGTCTTCCTATTCTTGGTTTATTCCCTTATGCTGGTTAAAATACATTCTCCAATTGACTCCTAAAAAGATAAATGTTTTGAATACATATATATCTGAAAAACACTTTTATTCTACCTACTTGATTTATCCTGTTTGATTAATCTCTTAAGAGTATGGGCACAGACTTAAAATTTTGAAGGTATTGTTCCAGTATTTTTTAGCATCAATTCTTCAGTTCAATTCAGTTTAGTCACTCAGTCTGACTTTTTGCAACCCCATGGACTGCAGCATGCCAGGCTTCCCTGTCCATCGCCAACTCCCAGAGCTAACTCAAACTCATGTTCATTGAGTCGGCAATGCCATCCAACCATTTCATCCTCTGTCATCCCCTTCTCCTCCCGCCTTCAATCTTTCCCAACATCAGGGTCTTTTCAAATGAGTCAGTTCCTCTCATCAGGTGGCCAAGGTATTGAGTTTCAGCATCAGTCTTTCCAATGAATATTCAGGACTGATTTCCTTTAGGATGGACTGGCTGGATCTACTTGCAGTCCAAGGGACTCTCAAGAGTCTTCTCCAATACCACAATTCAAAACATCAATTCTTCAGTGCTCAGCTTCCTTTATAGTCCAACTCTCACATCCATACATGACTACTGGAAAAACCATAGCTTTGACTAGACAGACCTTTGCTGGCAAAGCAATGTCTCTGATTTTCAATATGCTGTCTATGTTGGTCACAGCTTTTCTTCCAAGGAGTAAGCGTCTTTTAATTTCATGGCTGCAGTCACCATCTGAAGTGATTTTGGAGCCCAAAAAAATAAAATCGACCACTGTTTCCACCGTTTCCCCATCTATTTGCCATGAAGTGATGGGACCAAATGCCATGACCTTAGTTTTCTGAATGTTGAGTTTTAAACCAACTTTTTCACTCTCCTCTTCCACTTTCATCAAGAGGCTATTTAGTTCTTCTTCACTTTCTGCCATAAGAGTGGTGTCATCTGCATATCTGAGCAATCTTGATTCCAGTTTGTGTTTCAATCAGCCCAAAATTTCTCATGATGCACTCTGCATATAAGTCAAATAAGCAGGGTGACAATATACAGCCTTGATATGCTCCTTTCCTGATTTGGAACCAGTTTGTTTTTCCAAGTCCAGTTCCAACTGTTGCTTCTTGATCTGCAAACAGGTTTCTCAGGAGGCAGGTCAGGTGGTCTGGTATTCCCATCTCTTTCAGAATTTTCCAGTTTGTTGTGATCCACATAGTCAAAGGCTTTGGCATAGTCAATAAAGCAGAAATAGATGATTTTCTGGAACTCTCTTGCTTTTTCCATGATCCAGCGGATGTTGGAAATTTGATCTCTGGTTTCTCTGCCTTTTCTAAAACTAGCTTGAACATCTAGAAGTTCACAGTTCACGTACTGTTGAAGCCTGGCTTGGAGAATTTTGAGCATTACTTTGCTAGTGTTGTGAGATGAATGCAATTGTACGGTAGTTTGAGCATTCTTTGGCATTGCCTTTCTTTGGGATTGGAATGAAAACTGACCTTTTCCAGTCCTGTGGCCACTGCTGAGTTTTCCAGATTTGCTGGCATATTGAGTGCAGCACTTTCACAGCATCTTCTTTTAGGATTTGAAATAGCTCAACTGGAATTCCATCACTTCCACTAGCTTTGTTCGTAGTGATGCTTCCTAAGGCCCACTTGACTTTCATTCCAGGTTGTCTGGCTCTAGATGAGTGATCACACCATCGTGGTTATCTGGATCATGAAGATCTTTTTTGTATAATTCTTCTGTGTATTCTTGCCACCTCTTCTTAATCTCTTCTGCTTCTGTTAGGTCCATACAATTTCTGTCCTTTATTGTGTCCATCTTTGCATGAAATGTTTCCTTGGTATCTCTAATTTTCTTGAAGAAATCTCTAGTCTTTCCCATTCTATTGTTCTCCTCTATTTCTTTGCATTGATCACTGAGAAAGGCTCTCTTATCTCTCCTTGCTATTCTTTGGAACTCTGCATTCAAATGGGTATATCTTTCCTTTCCTCCTTTGCCTTTTGCATCTTTTCTTTTCTCAGCTATTTTTAAGGCCTCCTCGGACAGCCATTTTGACTTTCTGCATTTCATTTTCTTGGGGATGGTCTTGATCCCTGCCTCCTGTACAATGTCATGAATCTCCATCCATAGTTCTTCAGGCACTCTATCAGATCTAATCCCTTGAATCTATTTCTCACTTCCACCATATAATCATAAGGGATTTGATTTAGGTCATACCTGAAAGGATACTTCAAATCTTTACTTAGATTTGAAAAATCAATGCCATTTAGTATTAAGAATGGGGGTAAGGGACTGGAGAGACTATATCTGTGTGTCAGATATCTAAGATTAGAGGACAGATGAGAGATGGTGCTGAGAGTCTCACTGTTCAGTAAATGGATCAATAATTCCTGTTTCAGTCCTTGCCTTGGCGCTTCACTCTACTCTGCTTAATGTCACTGACTTCAAGTCTCCTCTAGTTGGAATCCAGAGAATAAATCTACTGCTCCTGAAACATAGGTGGCCAGGGTCCAAACACTTACATGTCCCCTTTTCTCTTTATATATCACTCTCCCTCATCTTCTACAACATGTGGCACTCCAAGGGCTGAGCCTCCAGAGGGTGTTCAGGGTATACTTATAGTAATGGGGTATAATCTAGGGTAGTTGGCATACTTCCAGTCTAGTCAGTCCTACCTCCTCATTTCTTTCTGTCCTCCAAAAATTTTTCATCCACACCTATAGCCTCTCTGCACTCTCTGTCCTTAGGAAAGAAAAACTTAATTTTATTCTTTTTTTGCCTTTTTCTAAGAAGTGTTGAAGAGAGAGAGCATTTTTACTCTTCAAGTGGTGGCACGTGCCACTGAGGCCTCCCTGACTGCTCTGGTCCACTGTCCCTTTCTTTCTCAGGTCCCAGAGTTCTGGGAACATATCACTAGTAGCTACTTTCTATTCCCTATTGATCTCTTCAACTAAAAATACTACTCCTATATCCTATATCATATGTTAGAACACCTGATCACTTTCCATCTTGGTCTGCCTTTACTTCATGCATCAGTAGATGACTCATTGCAGGGACAAAGACTAACATTTTTATGCAGCCCCACAATGCCTAAAATAGGAGATCTCAGACTTCAGTGTGTCTAAGGATCACTGAGAGAACTAGTTTAAAATGAAAATTCCCTCAGAGAAATTGAATATGATGTGATACTGTCCTGAGAACTCTCCATCTAACAGCACGCCAATGTGATTCTGACTCAGGTAGTTCTGAGCCATAGCAGAGATATTATTGTCTAAGGACACTTTGAAGCACCTTTTCAAGAAAAAATGAATTGATTACATTGCTAGATTTCTTTTTAATTCTTCCCCATTTTATTTTTAAAAGGTTAGAATTCTGATTTCCCTTAATATACTATTGTGAATCAGATGTTCATGAATTTGTCTGTTCTTTAGATTTGTTATAATTTTATTTCCCTTTAATGCTTCTTAGTATTATAAATTTCATAAGTTTACAGCCATTCATACAAATTATAGTTCTATATTATTGTGTTTCCCTTAATTTCTTATAAGATTCACAGGTGCTCTAGTTATTAAATCCCTGGATTTGACAAACGTATTAGTCAGCTCAGGCTGCCATGACAAAAACCCATAAGTTAGCTGACTTAAACAATATAAATTAATTTTCTCACAGTTCTGGAAGCTAGAAGATCAAAGTGAGAAGATAAGTATTGTTGGATTCTGATGAACACCCTCTTCCAAGCTCACAGACTTCTGAGAGAGTTAACTTAGGCATGTTGCTAGGCAGACCAAGGCCCTTTAAGGATGAGATGAACATTCTTCCTTTTTCACATTCTTTTACCTTAGACATGTAGATCTCATGAGCAGCAATATCTCTTGCTCAAGGACATGCTTTTTTAAGCTCAGAATGTATGTTATGGGAGAAGGTCTGGGTAAAACTTCCACAGCCTTGAGCTCTGGTTTCTTCCACAGCCTTGAGCTCTGGATTAACCTGTTCCTTCTGGCTTCTCTTGTGCTGATGTCATCCCAGGATTATGTTACGGGATAGGGCCTGGGAAAAATTTTCACATCCTTGAGGCATTTTTTTCTATTCTCAGCAGCTAACAAAAGTATACAATGCTCTTCTCAAACTAGCAAGACTGGTAATCTTTCTACCCTCTTCTGATGTCTATGTCAGAAGCTTTTTTTTCTGTTACTATCACTTTAATAACATTTCTAGTACACAAAGCTATAAGTGACTGAGATTATCTTTGGTCCCAGAGTTAAATCTTCTCCTTCGGAGACCACAAATCCAGCATTCCCCAAACACCATATAAGCTTTATCTATCATCTTTCATCTATCATCTCGCCTGGGATCGTTGGGGGCTAAGCTAAAGCTATCGCTTCTTCATCTTACTGCCTTCTCACTGTGTGCTCCTATTAACTTTCCTTGGTATGTGCATGTGGAGTGAGGTAGAGAAAGTTCTCTTCTTTTTAGCCACCAATCCTGTCTCGTTAGGACCCTATCCTTATGACCTCAATTTACCTAAAAGCCTTAGCTCCAAATACAGTCACATTGGAGACTAGGGCTTCAACAAATCAACTGGGGAAGGGGGGGCCTGACTGAGTCCAGAGCAGCAAACCACACACAATACTTAGGCACAGCTATAGCGACATCTAAACATGAACACTCAGGACTTGCCACAGGACTTTGAATGTGACAGGTGCTCAAGAAGCATTTGTTTGATGAGTAAGCACAGCTACACAACAGCTAAGGAGGAAAGATTGTCTGATATGCTCTCCTTTACACAAAGTCAATGTGTGAAAATGTTGTAATATGCATATTGATATATTTGATTACACAAAAGAATTCACTAGGACTTCCTTAAGGCATAAGCATTTTTTAAAAATCCATTTATTCCTGGTTTTTTTCATAAAAAATAAATTATTATCCATATGTATAAAATGGATAATAAACTCAGTTAGTTACCAAAAGGAACAAATGATCAGATTCAGAATATGGATGGTTCATCTTCAAAGACTACATGAAAACTATGTTTGTCAACAGTCAGAGAGGTAGAGATTCAAGCTTTGGAAATGAAACGCATCCACATTTCACTGGCCAAAAGGAAGTCCCATGACCACATCTGACTTTAAGGGTAGAGACAGTATAATTCTCCCAAGTATAAGAAGTGAACTGGACATTGAATTTGTTGTTGGTAGTGTTCTTGTTAGTCACTAAGTCGTGTCCGACTCTGTGACCCCACGGACTATAGGACTGTAGTCTGCTAGGCTCCTCTGTCTGTGGTATTTTCCAGGCAAAAATACTGGAGGGGGTTTCCTCCTCCAGGGAATCTTTCTGACCCAGGGGTCGAACCCATGTTTCCCACACTGGCAGGAGGATTCTTTACCACTGAGCCACCAGGGAAAGAGTATATGCATTCAACTTTTTTTTTGGCTGTTCTGCCTGGCTTGCAGGTTAATGAAAAGTAAGTAGTAAAGCCTGCCATAGTGACTATAGGATTTTTTCCCATGCAAAATTGCATGTATTCTCCAAGGTATTTCCTGAAACATTTTATTTTTGCTAATTTGAGAGTTAGCTTCAATTCCTGATCACCACATAGAAAATGAAAGCCAGAGATGGATTTGAGTTTTACAGCTGCTGATAGATGTGCAGCAATTTCTTTCCTACACCTCTCTTTGGCATCTGAGTGGATCTGAAGAGACAATTTTGGTCTTTGAGGCTTCAGAATTGATTGAAAGTGAAATAATTCAGGTCTATTGCTTTGCCCGAAACAGCCAGAACCTGAAAGGTGCCCTCAGGGGAAGAGTAGCATTTAAGCACAGTATGCTCCAGAGAAGAGAAATGCTGGCTCTTAACAAATCTGCTGAAAGCCTCCCTCAACAGTTTCTCAGCCTCATCTCCTCAGAGAGCAGAACAGCGAGTTCAGTGAGCAGAGACAGAAACCTAAGCCCTGCCGTCTGGAGTGCCTCTGGCAGGAAAGGGTGTTCCTCAGGACAGCATTCTCCGGGCTCACAGAGCGGGGAAAACTTGTCTTAGAAGGAAAGGTCAAGTAGGAAAAGCAACAGTCCCCTCACAGTGAGCCCCAGCTCTCAGAGGATTCTGATGTGGGAGCTATAAAACTCACAATACCGCTTTAACAGAGTCAGAAATTCGCTGGAGTTGCCTCAGAAACAACCAATAAAACTTCCAAAACTAACAGCTCTAAGAGTCTATGCAACGCTCCCTGCGATACTGAAGCAAAGTAATTCCTAAGTGAGCAGCTTTGATTTATTGTGGGTGGAGCGCTACAGAATAAAAGGAAAGAAAAGTGACCTAAAGTGCCCATTTGTGACTGTCACAAACTCTAAAGCCATTTTGTTTAGCTCAATTATGGGAAGGGCCTTGACAGGAATTTAGACAGAAGAGATTACTCATAAACTAATCTGACCAGCCAGGCTTCAGCAATATGTGAACCGTGAACTTCCAGATGTTCTAGCTGGTTTTAGAAAAGGCAGAGGAACCAGAGATCAAATTGCCAACATCCGCTGGATCATGGATAAAGCAAGAGAGTTCCAGAAAAACATCTATTTCTGCTTTATTGACTACGCCAAAGCCTTTGACTGTGTGGATCACAATAAACTGTGGATAATTCTGAAAGAGATGGGAATACCAGACCACCTGACCTGCCTCTTGAGAAACCTATATGCAGGTCAGGAAGCAACAGTTAGAACTGGACATGGAACAACAGACTGGTTCCAAACAGGAAAAGGAGTATGTCAAGGCTGTATATTTTCACCCTGCTTATTTAACTTCTCTGCAGAGTACATCATGAGAAACACTGGGCTGGAAGAAGCACAAGCTGGAATCAAGATTGCCGGGAGAAATATCAATAACCTCAGATATGCAGATGATACCACCCTTATGGCAGAAAGTGAAGAGGAACTAAAAAGCCTCTTGATGAAAGTGAAAGAGGAGAGTGAAAAAGTTGGCTTAAAGCCCAACATTCAGAAAACAAAGATCACGGCATCTGGTCCCATCACTTCATGGGAAATNGAAAGTGAAAGAGGAAAGTGAAAAAGTTGGCTTAAAGCTCAACATTCAGAAAACTAAGATCATGGCATCTGGTCCCATCACTTCATGGCAAATAGATGGGGAAACAGTGGAAACAGTGTCAGACTTTATTTTGGGGGGGCTCCAAAATCACTGCAGATGGTGACTGCAGCCATGAAATTAAAAGATGCTTACTCCTTGGAAGGAAAGTTATGACCAACCTAGATAGCATATTCAAAAGCAGAGATATTACTTTGCCAACAAAAGTCCATCTAGTCAAGGCTATGGTATTTCCAGTGGTCATGTATGGATGTGAGAGTTGGACTGTGAAGAAAGCTGAGTGCCAAAGAATTGATGCTTTTGAACTGTGGTGTTGGAGAAGACTCTTGAGAGTCCCTTGGACTTCAAGGAGATCCAGCCAGTCCATCCTAAAGGAGACCAGTCCTGGGTGTTCATTGGAAGGACTGATGCTGAGGCTGAAACTCCAATACTTTGGCTACCTCATGCGAAGAGTTGACTTATTGGAAAAGACTCTGATGCTAGGAGGGGTTGGGAGCAGGAGGAGAAGGGGACAACAGAGGATGAAATTGCTGGATGGCATCACTGACTCGATGACATGATTTTGGGAAACTCTGGGAGTTGGTGATGGACATGGAGGCCTGGTGTGCTGCGATTCATGGGGTTGCAAAGAGTCGGACATGACCGAGTGACTGAACTGAACTGAATAGTTAATTCCATGCACACAATCCTTTTCCAGATACTTAATGGTATAAACCTAGAAGATAGTAGGTTTCTGCAAATTCAATAAAACAAGACAGGAATTAAACTCTGAAAAGTATTTGAAGGAAAATGTGGCTTTGCAAATACATTTTTATTATTAATTAGAGGTCACAAACAATAAAATATGCTGTGAAGTAGTGAGTTTCCTATTAATGAACATATAGAAATAAGGCTACTCTAGGTTTACATGGTCTAGGTGACCATAGAAGTGGATTAAACAAACATTAATTGATCCTTCAAATTAGATTATATAGTTTCCTATTTATTTTGTGGTTTTCTACAATCGTGCTATGCACATATTTTATGCTCAACAAATACTCAATAATCAATTGCTAATTGCTAAAGATAATGTTGCTTCTGACTCAGTCCTTTACCAAACCATTCCAAGGCTGAGTCATTCTATGGAATACGTTAATAAAACAAATTATACGCTCAACAAACACTGATACTTTAACAACTGAGATTACAAAGTGAAATGTGTAAAAGGGAGAGTTTTATAAATTATAGATCACTTAGAATGGCCCTCTGGAAGATCTATTTTTTTTTTTTTAATCTTAAGAACATTTTTACTTTTAGAGTCAATTATATTCAAGGATTTTTATGAATTTCCTATTGCTATTGTAACAATTTTTTTTATAAATTTGGTGACTTAAAACACACACACACACACACACACACACACACACAAATATATTCTCTTGCATCTCTGGAGCCCAGAAGTCAGAAATCAGTTCTGCTGGGCCAAAAGCCAGGTGTCAGGATGACAGCTCTCTCCAGAGGTCAGAAGTGCTTCCTTTTCCAGCCCTTAGGGAAGCTTTTAGGTTCTTGACTCATGGCACCTTCATCTTCAGTCAACAGAGTACATCTTAAAATTTCTCTCCATTTTAGGTCTAGCATTGCATTCTGTCTTTTAGTCAACTCTTCCTTTACCTCCCTCTTATTAGTACATTTGTGATTATGTGTAGGGTCCACTAGATAATTCAGGGTAAACCTCCATTGCAATATCCTTATTGTAATCACTTCAGCAAAATCTCTCTTTGCCCTCTAAATTAACAGTCACTAGTTCCAAGGATTTAGGAGGTTTTTGTTCAGTTAACACAGATTTTAAATTGACCTTCACCCAGTTAAGGTTTATTTATTTATTGGGCTTCCAGGTGGCACCAGTGGTAAAGAATCCTCCTGCCAGTGCAGGAGATAAAAAAGACACAGGTTCAATCTCTGAGTTGGAAATAACTCACAGGGTAGGAAATGGCAACTCACTCCAGTATTTTTGTCTGGAGAGTTCCATGGACAGAGGTGCCTAGTGATCTAGAGTCTGTGGGGTTGCAAAGAGTCAAAAATGACCGAGAACATACACATTTATTTATTAATAATTTAAAAATAATTTTCTTTATTTTTAATTGGAGGATAATTGCTTTACAATGTTGTGTTGGTTTCTGCCAAACAACATTTATCAGCCATAAGTATACATATATCCTCTCCTTTTTGAGCCTTCCCTCCCCCAACCCAATCCCAGCCCTCTAGGTCATCACAGAACACCAGGCTGAGCCTCCTTTGTTATACAGCAACTTCCTACTAGCTATTTATTTTACACATAGTAATATATATATTTCAATATCTCTCAATTTCTCACACCCTCTCCTTCCCCACTGTGCCCATGTCTGCTCTCTGTATCTGTGTCTCTATTCCTGCCCTACAAATAGATTCATTAGTACCATTTTTCTAGATTCCATCAGTTCAGTTCAGTTCAGTCGCTCAGTCGTGTCCGACTCTTTGCGACCCCATGAATCGCAGCACGCTAGGGGGAAAAGAAGTTCAAAATAAATATGCAACCTCTAGGAAAAAAAATACTACAAAATAAAAATGATGTTCATATGTAGGGTGATTTTATTTAAAACTTTAAATAATATATATATCCACATATATTACATGAAGGCTTAAATCTTGCTTATTCTTACCTCAATGTCTTTCCGTTTTGTCCAAGTACCTGTTTGTTTTTGTTTCATTTTTTAGATTGTGTTTTTCTATGACTGTATCTACTCTGTACAATTACCTTGTTTACCTAAAAAATAAACATAAAAAAATCAACAGTTGCAATAATTTTCCTAGTTAGCTGAAAAGATTTGAAATTAATCTTCGTCTCTTTGAACTAGAGAATTGGAGAAGATTTTTAATTTTACCAAATTTATGTATATATATATTTATAGAATTACAGACATTTGAAAATGGAAGTTTATGCTTTGGTTATGAGGGTGAACCTTGAGTCAGTAATGAGCCCAAAGTTAGAGTAACTGCTTCACCTTTCATTGATGGCCTATGTATAAGAGAGTGGAAATACAACATACCTTTTGCTCATCAAGTAGAATTGCATGAGTGATGTGTCACTCTTAGACCCTATATGAAGGAGGAGGCTTTTATTATTAAGTACAAATGCTGTTTTCAAAGGTTTATTTAGCACAGCACACCTCAACAACAGTATTACTTCTGGAGACATCATGTCTGGTGATTTCCTACCTGGTGATTTCCTTCAAAACTTCCACTCTGTGTAACGTACATCATCTCATTATTTTTTATAATATTCAGTCATTCATGAGGCTTCTCATCCATCATTCAGGCAATAGCACTGGCTTGTTGACCTTCAGTTTGTATGGTGCTGCTAAGACATTTCATTGATTTTTTTTCAAAATAATAAACTTTCACAGTCATACTTCATTGTGCTAAATTGAAAAGGGCTTTCCAAAAGGCAATGTTAAGGCTGAAAGTCAGCTAGATAGTTTAATGCTGGAATTGAAAATATAGGGTCATATTAGCATGTTTTTAAAATTTTTTTACCACTTTAAACTTGCCAAAATTATTTTTTAAGTGGCATACTTGTTCTGCATTAATTAAGAAATAAACAGGAAACATGTGAATAGAACTTAGGAGAATTGATTAAAGAGGGAGAGGGTGGGATGATTTGGGAGAATGGCATTGAAACATGTATACTATCATGTAAGAAATGAATCGCCAGTCTTCGAGAGATGGTGATGAACAGGGAGGCCTGGCGTGCTGCGATTCATGGGGTCGCAAAGAGTCGGACACGACTGAGCGACTGAACTGAACTGAACTGAAATGAAGATCATAGCATCCGGTCCCATCACTTCATGGCAAATAGATGGGGAAATACTTTGACCACCTGATGTGAACAGCTGACTCATTGGAAAAGATCCTGATGCTGGGAAAGATTGAAGGCAGGAGGAGAAAGGGACGACAGAGGATGAGATGGTTGGATGGCATCACTGACTCAATGGACATGCGTTTAGGTGGACTCCGGGAGTTGGTGATGGACAGGGAGGCCTGGCGTGCTGCAGTTCATGGGGTCGCAAAAAGTCGGACACAACTGAGCGACTGAACTGAACTGAACTGAATCAAGAAAGTGTAGAATGATATAAAGATAAACATATAGATCAGTGGAAGAGTCCACAAATTGACCGATATAAATCTGATCAACATATTTTTGACAAAGATTACAAGACAATTCAACAGTGTAATTATAGTTCTTTCTAGGGAGATGGCAACCCACTCCAGTATTCTTGCCTGGAGAATCCCAGGGACAGAGGAGCCTGGTGGGCTGCTGTCTATGGGGTCGCACGGCGTCAGACACGACTGAAGCGACTTAGCAGCAGCAGTAGCAATAAATGGAGCTAGAACTGGATCTCTGTATAGGAAAAGAAAAAAACAGAAGATGAACTTCAATCCCCACTTCTCACCATATGCCAAAATAAACTCAAAAATGTCATAAACTGTAATTTTAAAGTTTAAACTAGGAAACTTAAATAAGAAAAAAATCTTTATTTTTTTGGATCAGATGTGTCTGTCATAAATTAAACACAAAAATATCTCATTATAAAAAATGATAAATTAGACTTCACAAAAGGAAAAACTTCCATCCTTCAAAACATATAATGAAGAAAGTGAAACTACTAGCCACAGACTAGCAAAATATTCAAAAAAAAAAATCTAAATAAATATATCTGAAAAAGATCTAGCTTCAAGAATTTATAAGGAATAATTTAGCATTCAATAATAATAAGACTAGCAGTTAATAAAAATAAGGTTGATTTCATTAAAGAACTCAGTGAGGCCACTACTCTATACCCCTTATGAATTGATATCTGCTATCTTGAGTCCACGGAGAAGGCAATGGCAACCCAGTGTTCTTGCCTGGAGAATCCCAGGGACGGGGGAGCCTGGTGGGCTGCCGTCTATGGGGTCACAGAGAGTCAGACACGACTGACGCAACTTAGCAGCAGCAGCAGCAGCATCCTGAGTCCAGGTGGTGCAGAGGTAAAAGAATCTGCCTTCAGTGCAGGAGATACAGGTTTGATCCCTGGGTTGGTAAGATCTCATGGAGTAGGAAATGGCAACCCACTCTAGTATTCTTGCCTGGGAAATTCCATGGACAGAGAAGCCTGGCAGGCTACAGTTCATGGGGTCACAAAGAGTCAGACACAACTGAGCATGCACACATGTATTCCGAGTCCAAACCTGATCCCATGACCAGAGCTTAGCAGGACTGCTGACTGCTTGACACTGGTAGAGGTAAAAGCATCCAGTTTCAGGAATATTGCTTAATTCATTTCAGTTCAACCTTTCATGCACAACGCGGAACAAATGAAAACACAGAGAGCAGGTTCTTCATCAAGTTTACAGCCCAGGTTGTAAGAACTGTTTTGAGTCTGATTTGTTAATAACACTTGTCAACTACAAGTCTGCATGTAAGACAGCAAAGTGAAAAAAGGAAAAGGAATATATAATACAGGGTTCAACAGCTAACACAGTTATAGAAATTTAAACACTGAAAATTAGTTTAATCACAGTTGTGATAGAACTATATCAAGGGATGAATTGAAATACTTTCTATTTTCCGGAAGCTAGGATGTTAGAGAGAAATTAAGAATTAAGTCAGAAATCACATCTTATAAAATGTACATTGACTCGTGGAGTTATACCAAACAGAACAATCATGTTCAATAAACTGTCACAATGAACACCAGACTCCTATATACAAGATTAGACCACAGATAAACTGATGCAAGGATAATTCTGCATGGTCTCAGAGGTTTCTAAAAAATAAAATCATTGATATTCCATAAGCGAGGTCTGACCAATCTGTGCTAAAATCACCATAAATTTTATAATACCCCTTTCCTACCTCCTATTGAGACTCATCTTTGTTCTGCATAATGTAGGGTCTCCTTTGCTGCAGCAAATAATAAAACTATCTGCTGCTTTCAGGTGTGTTCCTAACGGTCTCTTGCTAATATAGAAAGAAGAATGGGAAGACAGGAAGAATAGAGTATGTGGTGACAGATTCTTATCCTCCATAGTTGGAAGTGAATAGATGATACATAAGATGTATAAACCAAGAAGTAACAATAAAAGCATGCTATTTAAACATAGGGAGATAAGCATCAAAAGAATCACCTAAGGAAACTGAAAGTGGTTGCTTTACAGAATAAGTTAGAAGACTGTCCTTTTGTTTATAATCTTGCACAACTATTTGAATCTTTAAGCTATTTGCACATATAACTTTGATGATAATGAAATTAATTTGAAAATAATAAACTAGACAGATATTTCAGGACAAAAGAAAAATGAAAAGCCATATTCTATTGTTTATCTGAATTTATAGACTAATATTCCTACCCATTTTTAATGTATTCATTCAACAAATACCTATTAATATTTATTGAACACCACTAGGTACCAGATACAATTCTAGGTAATGGGGATACACTAGAGAAAAGGAGACCAAAAAAAAAAAAAAACCTGCCCCAGAGCCTACTGATTTTAATTTTAATTATAGATAGAGAATAGGGCAGGAAATTTCTAAAATGAATCTGAAGCATCTTGTAGTAACAGAATGTAAAAAAGTACTCCAAAAAGAATCCCAATAATGGGTGCATGACAAAGAGATATAGAAGCCAAATGAAAGAGCTCACAATGGTCAAAGATACAACAATTTTAGCAACAAAATAAAGGAATATTAGATTAGCCCAAAATATACATTAAATACATATGAGTCCATATTGATAGAAGGAGAGCAAGAGGAAAGAAAGAACAAATTTCCCAAGAAAAAGAATTTCAAATAATTTATATAGCTACTCCACACTTTACTGTGAGCTGTGTATAGTGACTTCCTTCCCAAAAGGACATTACGGAAAGGAGGACAAAAGAATAACTTTATAGTGGAGAAACCTGACAAATACTACCTCAGCTAAGTAATCAAAGGTCAACATCAATAATGGTAAAGTCATGTTCATAATATTTACTTGGCATGATGGATGAAAATGAAACTTTACTTTTCTGGTCTTCCAACCAAAAACTCTTAACTCTAGGCTAATAATGAGGAAAAACATCAACATATCCCAGTTGAAGGACATTCTACAAAATATACAACCAGTACTCCTCAAATTGTCAAGGTCAACAGAAATAAGGAAAAACTGGGAAACTGTTACACCCAAGAGGAGCCTAAAGATAGATAATTAAATATAATATAATATCCTGAATGAGATTCCAGACAGAGGAGGGACATTAGATAAAAACTAATGAAGCCTGAATAAAGTCTGAACTTTATTACAAATAGTATATCAGTATGAGTTTATTAATTATAACATATACACCATACTAATGTAAGATGCTAATAACAGCGGAGATTGGAAACAGGGTACATGGACACTCTGTACTATCTCTGCATTTTTCTGTAAATCTAAAACTACTTTTTAAAATAAAGCTTATTTTCAAAATTTTGAACAAATGAAAAATGTATATATATAGTCAGATTGGCAATTTAGCAATTAGGGTCTACTCTGCTCTTCAATGGAGAAGGCAATGACACCTCACTCCAGTACTCTTGCCTGGAAAATCCCATGGACGGAAGAGCCTGGTGGGCTGCAGTCCATGGGGTCGCTAAGAGTTGGACACAACTGAGCAACTTCACTTTCACTTTTCACTTTCCTGCATTGGAGAAGGAAATGGCAACCCACTCCAGTGTTCTTGCCTGGAGAATCCCAGGGACGGGGGAGCCTGGTGGGCTGCCGTCTATGGGGTCGCACAGAGTCGGACACGACTGAAGCGACTTAGCAGCAGCAGCAGCAGCTGCTCTTCAAAAATAACAATTATCTACTAATTAGCTAAGTCTCTTCATCATGTGCTTTATTGAACAGACTGTCTAAAAGCCGAGATTATGATTTCCAAATTGAATATTCTAGAAAAATGTGTAAAATGGACATATGCTTAAATATCAAAAGTACCTCTCTCTCTAGGGTGAAATCACAGGTGAACTTTCTGTTGCTTTCTGTATTTTCCAAGTTACCCAAAATGAGCATGTAGTGCACATAGAATTTCAAAAGGTAACAAAATAATAATAAAAAAAGAAAGTGTGATTTTCATAAAATTTACAATTAATAATTCACATTCATGTGCTGCAGAGGCATCTTAGAGGAAGAGAAAGAATATTCTATAAATACTGGATGCCAGTCACTGGGCTGGGCACCTAACATTCATTATTTCATTTAGGTGTGTAAAATAAGAATGTCCTTGAATTGAATCACATTTGGAGAGTAATTTTATGTTTCTGAAGCCGTTATAAGTTTAAGGCAAAAATGCTAAAGCATGCTTTTTAGAATTCCAGTCAGACATTTTTTGCTCTTACGCTAAAAGCACAATTAGTTACCCACCACCTAACATGCCATCTATTTTTTTTTTTGTCACACATTTTTATTTGATCCACTTCTGAAGAGAAGCCAATACACCATGTCCTGCTGATGTATAAACCTCTTAAACTAATTTTATGCTTCATTGTAAAATAATTGATTTGTGATTCACAGGACATTAATTAACTCATATAAGCCTTTAATAGTAAGTAAATAATTAAGTTTTGAAAATGATAGCACGTAATTGTGTTTAAAGGGACTCTTTTCCACAGTTTGGTTTTGTTTGCTTTTTATGTTACATAAAATAAAGATGGGGAAAAATTTTAATCACACTGATCACAGAGTTAGAATCGCAAATTTCATATCTGTGTCAATTTCTTTACATAGGGCTCCATTTTCTGTGAAAGCATATATTGAAATCAAAACTACAATCAATAACAAGTATATATTGTTTTTGCAGGTGAGTGCACAAAGCGATGCTCAGTAAATTTACGTATTTATGGAGTTTTTCTACAAAGATTTCCAACACACTTGAAAAACTGTTTTTTCTTCTAACATCTTTTTCTGGAGGTGATTGCTAAATTTCATAAAGTGACAATAATGTAATTATTGAATGCTGGCCCAGTATTTTGTTATATTAATACAGTCTGATCCAATCCTTACAATAACCTGTCATATACATGCTATTATCCCCAGATTAAAAGGAATTTGTCTAAAGTCACATGGCAGTAGGTAGAAAAGCCATGTTCAAACCTATGAAATAAGGAAGAACTTATTCCAAAGTCCAAAGTCTTAACCATCCTGCTGACTGCACCTTAGCATCAGGGTCTGCCTTTAACAAGGAGTTAGATTTGGTTCCTCCCTACTTTTCAGCTCCCACTGGTTAGTTGAACTTGCCCTAGTTCTGTCCCACTGTGTCTAAACTACCTTCATCTCTCACCTAGACTTCTGCAGTAGACTCCTATCTATGCGTCTCAAGGTCTTCCTAACTTTTTCTTTACATCCCTTTCCTCCACCCACTCCCCCGGCCTAAATCCATTCTCCGCACTGTAACCACAATGATCTTCTCAAAATATGTGGCTTATAAGCCACAATCTGTTTGCTACATGACTATCCACCTTCATATTGCACAATGCTACCCTTCATCCTGCACAATGCTACCCTTTATCCTGGGGGCTCTTGCCACACAGGTCTTCATCACACATGAAAATGTACCATAATGTCTCTTACCATAGGGCCATTGTACATGCTGTTCCCTATTCCAGGATCACTCTTTGCCTAGTTAACTCCTACTTACCTTTCACATAACAACTCATAATCATGGCATTGGGAAGCCTTCCTTGACCTCCATATGAAGACATTACTCCTCCTATTAAAAGCACTCTGGCAACGTGCAGCTCAGTCCTTTTACATACTGCCACTGCAACGATATGCTTGTTTTTGTGATTACTTGATTAGTGTCTGTTAAAGTCCCTAGGCCCTATCTTACACTAGATAAGCCCAGTGAGGGCAAAGACAACTCTGTTTGCTCTTGCACACACAGTTTCAACATCCAACAAATGCCAACAAATGAGCAACGATTACCACTCTCTACTAACATCATCTTCTAAGGACTACAATCCTTCTCCTATAGGAAGAATTTTCTCTGCATCTCAATCAGGTCAAAGATGGGGGTAAAAAATAGGCAAGGTAGGGAGAGAAATAAAACGGTAGTAGTGACTGCAGAATACACCCCCTGGGATCCATGGACAAGAATTTCAACAGCTACTTTAAATTCTAGGTGTTAGTTTCAAATGTATATCTTTAGCCTTCAACCTGTACTACAAATTTCAATGTCTATTCCACTTGAATTTCTTTTTTTTCTTCCAGTTTTATTTAGATATGATAGACATTCAGCACTAAGGTGTGCAGCATAATGATGTGACATATATATCATGAAATGATTACCACAATAAGCTTAGCGAACAATGATCATCTCATGTAGACACAAAATTTTTAAAATAGAAAAGCAAAATTTCCTTCTGATGAGAACTCTTGGCAACTTTCATATATAATATACAGCAGCACTAATTACATTTATCATGTTGTACACTACAATCCTAGGCTTACTTATCTCATAACTGGAAATTTGTACATTTTGACCACTTTCATCTAATTGTCCCCTCCCCAACTTTGCCTCTAATCTCTATGAGTTTGGAGCTTTTTTGAAATATAATTGACCTATAATACTACATTAGTTCCTGATATATAGTGATTCAACATTTTAGTGTATTTCAAAATGACCACCATGATAAGTCTAGTTACCATCTGTCACCATACAAAGATATTATATAATCACGGACTCCACACACTGTACAATTCATGCCTGTGACTCCTTTATTTTGTAAGTGAGAGTGTGTACCACTTTTTCTAAAAGGCATTTCAAATTTAACATGTCCCATCTTGAGCTACTTTAATTTCTCCTACAAACTCTCCCTAGTTTTCCCCCACCACAATAAATGACATCACCATGCATCCAAATGCTTGGGCCAAATACCTAGGAATCATGCCTGTTTCTCCTCTTTCTCATGTACCCTACATATAAATTCAAATCTACCCCCTGTTCAAAACTCTCCAATAGCTCCCCATAATACTTAGAATAAAATCCAAAATCTTTATTTCACCTTAAGGCTCTTCGTAATGTGGTCATTCATCACCTTTCTGATCTCAGTTGCTCTCTTTCTCACAAGAGTTAGCATCACTGGCTTCCTGCCTGTTCCTCAAAGATTCACATGACCATCTCAGAATCTCTGTTCGTGTTTCTCTGGGCCTGAAAGTCTTTTACCGCAGATATCTGCCCAGCTCACTTCCTCCAAGGCACTATTCATATATTCCCTTATTTAGAATTCTTTCCTCATTACCATCTCTACATAACTCCCACTATTGCTCTATAGCTGTTTATCTCTTTTTCTTTCTTAATAGAACTTATCGCTACTGACATTAAATTATATAGTTATTTATATGTTTATTCATTGTGACTCCACACTATATCGTAAACCCCTCAAAGGTTATCTATCCTGTCAGGTGTCCTGAAGATTAATAATTATCCTATGAATGAATGAATATAATTTTCAATGTTCAACTACTTTGAAATATGTAACAGTTTGAATTTTTCATGTTGATTAGATTTTGAATATGAAATAAATGAACTATTTCATAACTAGTGTTAAAAAGGACAGCAATGCAGAATGCAATCTTTTAATGGATAGCTAAGAATGATTATAAACCTGTACAAAGCAGTTGTAAAAAAAAAAAAGCTTTGTTTCTTAATTGGTTTAAAAACTTCAGAGTCAGAAAAGTTGTTTCCTTTATTGTATCCCTTTAGCTCGCCTCTATGAAGTCTGTCATCAACCTCTACTCATGACAGTATCTGGCAAAAATACTGTGCGTCTGTGAAAAGACTACATAACTTATAAGGAAAAGACAATGGCATTCAAGGCAGTAAAGTCATTAAGTGACTCACCCTGTGATTACTCAGTAAGTAAAGCTTAAGAGATGTGGAAAGCTCACTATTGATTTTTTTTTCTTTATGTTATCCTAACATTAACACCAAAAATAACAAATTTCTGATTCAAGCAAAAAAGAAAAAGATGACAGGCAAATTAACACCATAGTTTCTATTTTAGATAATGGATATTTCACCCTAAAATTTCCAGCATGAAGGAAGAGAACTAAGAGAACTCTTTGTTTTATTCAAGTATAGGTGTTAATTTCTGCGGTACAGCAAAGTGATTCAGTTATATATATATAAGATACATAATGTGTATATATAACTGAATACATATATATGCATTGTTTTTCATGTTTTTTTCCATTATGGTTTATTATAGGATATTAAATACAGCTCACTATGCTATACTGTTGGACCTTGCTTATCCATTCTATACATAATAGTTGGCATCTGCTAATCCCAAACTCATAATCCTTTCCTCCTCCAGCCACCTACTCCCTTGGGAACCACCAGTCTGTGCTCTATGTCTGTGAGTCTGTTTCAGTTTGGTAGATAGGTTCATTTGTATCATATGTTACAATCCACATATAAGTGATACCATATGGTATATGTCTTTCTCTGTCTGAATTACTACACTTAGTATGAAAATCTCTAGGTCCATCCATGTTTTGTAAATGGTATTGTTTCATTGTTTCTTATGACCAAGTAGGATTCCATTGTTTATATGTACCACATCTTTATCCATTCCTCTGTCAATAGATGTTTAGGTTGTGTCCATGTCTTGGCTACTGTGAACTGTGCTACTGTGAATATAGTGACGCATATATATGCACACATCTTTTTGAATTGCAGCTTTCTCCATATATATGTCCAGGAGTGGGATTGCTGAATCATATGGAAATTGTATTTTTAGTTTTTTGAGGAACATCCTTACTGTTTTTCCTTGTGGCTGCACCAATTTATATTCCTAACAACAGTATACGAGGGTTCCCTTTTCTCCACACCCTCTCCAGCATTTGCTATTTGTAAATATTTTGGTGATGTCCATTCTGACTGGTGTAAGGTGGTACCTCACTGTAATTTTGGTTTGCATTTCTAACAGAACTCTTCAAAGGACTCATATCCACTTAATTAAGCAGGTCAGAAAAGCCGGAAGTCAGCCTGCACACTCCACTTGCCCATGCTCCACACATCCTTTTCCACTCCCCATCATCCAATCAATCAAGTCTATCAGTTTTATATACTAAATGTGTCTCAAAGTCATTAGTTTACTGCTTTAGGTAGCCACTTTCCTAACCTTCTTACTTGGATTACAAAACAGCTTCCTAAAAGTTCTCCCCACATTCACATTTTTTCCCTTCAGATCCATTCTCCAGTCTATAGTAAAGTGATTCCTTGAAAATACACAGTAGCTTCTTTCTGCCCTTAGGATGGTCTTAACATGAGCTAACAGATGTACGTATTTTGGCCTCTACCTAATTCCCCAACCTCATCTTATACCACTCTTGCCTTTACTCTTTCCACTTGAAACACATCATTCTCCTGTTAGTTCCTTAGAAGTGCAGACTTTTTTTTTTTTTGCCTCAGTACCTTCTCACAAGCATCATTCTGATTTCCCATTAAACTTTGCTTCCTTGAAGGAAGTCTGCCAGCGCCTCCATACTACAAGAGGTTCTATTAAAAATCTTCATAGCTCTCTGTAATTTCTGTCCCAACATGTGTCATAATTTTACACTTAATTTACTTATTTAATATTTCCCTTCTACATCATACTGTAAGCTCCTTGAAAGCAAGAACAATGGTAGTGTTGCTCACTATTTTATCCCAACACTTAGCATAAAACCCAGTATATCATGGAAACTCTAAATATTTGTCACATAATAGCCTGAGATGAGGAGAAATGGTCAAATGCTGCCATATGCAATGTAGGTTACATTTAAGAGCATTTTCCAAGCACCAATGAACACTGCAATGGGGCTCCAAAAAAAGGCTGAAGAATCATCACCTGTGGAGACTTTAAAACAGGATATATTTATATCTGTCTAGAGCTGCACTGCTCAATATGGTAGCCACTCGCCACATGGAGCTATTTGAGTTCTTAAAATCTGACTAGTCCTAATTGAGGTGTGGTATAAAATGCACCATAGGTTTCAGAGACCTGGAAAAAAAAAAAAAAGTAAAATATCTGATCAATACTTTTTATATTGATTACATGCTGAAATAATATTTTGGTAATATTGGGTTAAAAATACATTGCTAAACTTAGTTTTACTTCTTCTTACCTTTTTTAATGTGACTACTAGGAAATTTAAAATATATTGTATTTCTAAAGGTTGTGATGGCCTATATATTTCAAGATGATACTGCCTGAAGATAAGCATGACACAGTGAGACAAACTGTTCACATGGATTTTAATACTGTAAGAAGTCATGAAGAATCTCCTTCTGTTGGCACTGTTTTTCTATCTCCCGATACTCCCCAGCCCCACTTGATGGTGCCTGTGCTACTTCACCACATGTCCAAATATTTGTTCAACACATGTTCAACTTGGTCAAACAATACTTAACAGGCTGAATTTCAAAGCCCCTTCTCGTGCTTTTATTTAATCAGTATCCTAAAGGCTGACATATAGTGTGCAAAATTCAGCTTTCTTACAATACTTTACTGGCTTCTAAATTCTAGTTTGTTGACAGAGACAACAAACAGATTCTAGCTTGTCTAGTTTGGGACAGTTTGGCGTGATGAGTCATTTCTATCCAAAGTGGAGCCAAACAGTGAAAGAACTGTTTAGAATTGCAGACATAGTGTTTTACAGATTCTCTTTCTACCACTGAAAGTTACACCCCTCCTCAGAATTTTCTTTGTATTCTTACTACAGTTTGCCCATGTCAGTTTTACATGTTGTCTTCTTCCTCTGAAGATCTTGAGACATGTGAATGTATGGATTTATCTTTGTATCCCTAGCCTCTAACTTAACACAGTGCCTGGCACAAAGTAGGCACTCAATAAATCTTTTCTAGAATGTGTTGCATGAGGGAAAACACTCTGATCACTCCTTCACTCTAATGTCAATACTTATTACAGATTCAATTTATGAGTTTGTACTTAATCAACAATCATCCAGGGGTTATTTTAGGAGCATTTAATGAGTGTGTGTTTGGAGTGGCTATTGGGGCTTCCCTGGTGGCTCAGAGGTTAAAGCGTCTGCCTCCAATGCGGGAGACCTGGGTTCGATCCCTGGGTCGGGAAGATCCCCTGGAGAAGGAAATGGCAATCCACTCCAGTATTCTTGCCTGGAGAATCCCATGGACAGAGAAGCCTAGTAGATTACAGTCCACGGGGTCGCAAAGAGTCGGACACGACTGAGCGACTTCACCTCACCTTCACCTCATATCAAAGGTAGAGTCTTAGAACTTCCCTATAATGCCAAGGACTTTGCTTTAAGCATTTCACAGGTTCCATACACATTAACTGAATAACAAACTGTAATTCTTAGACCAAGCATGAATCCCAGTTATTGGTGAAGGACCTGACCAGGGACTGTTCTTAGCATTCCTGATCTCTTAAGGAACAGGCTAAGCTTACGCATAAAATTATTATTCACACAGCTTAGTGAGCATACCAGCATAAAATTATTATTCACACAGCTTAGTGAGTATACCAGCAAAATTATAAGCTAAGTTTAGGATAAGCTGCTACCACTGAAATATGAAGGCCGAATGATTCCTTCTGAACAGAAATGCTACAGGCCATAAAGATGATTGAAAAACTACATCAAGAGTATGTACAAAAATTTATCTTAGGCAATTAGGTCTAGGTGAGTAGAGCAACAGAGTAGTTGCATGTACATGATGGACTAATATATACAACCTTCACGTTTGACCAGGAACAATCAAGCTCTTGCTTCAACACAAGGACACCGAGAAGCACAGCAGCATGCCTGTTGATTGCCAGAAATCAACACAAGGAGACAAATAACTTTGGTACCTGACAGCTTGAGAGAGTTGCTTCATTTCAGCAAAAGTATAAGGCAGCCTAACTAGGTAAAGGACAGTGCAGCAAATATCCATAGTTTTAGAAATTTCTGCTAGTCAGAGGGCAGTCCAAGTGTATTCTTGGGCTGATTTCAACATCTGAAATATGAACATTAACCACTCAGGAATAAATAAGTTAGAAATTCAATTTGGGGGATTTCAACTGGATGATTCTCATTGCAGAGCTACAATCTCAAGTCAGAAGAGATTTTGCATCACAGCAGCTTTTTCTTCCAGACTAATAAAGCCTAAGTAGCAATATCATCAAAAGATGATTTTTAATTACAAAAGGGGTGTGTATGTGTGTGTATGTGTAGAGTCCTCAACATTTTGTAAATAACGAATATTTATACATATAAGTGGCTGACCTGGCCTACATCCAGGCCATAACTGTTTTTATCCTTGGTGGTCATTGAACTCCCCAACAATGGTCTTTAGAAACTGTGTATGGAGAAACGGAAATCCCATTTCAGTAACTGATAGATAGTGGGTCATAGGCATTGTGGCAAGTCACAATCTCTAGCCATTCCACTTTTCCATAAACAAAGGCATAATCTATAGATGTAGATTCAACTAGGGGCATAAACGTCATCTGTGTTAGCACAGTCTCTTCTTGGTAAGAACTACCATTTGCCATTCCCAGACAATCAATATTACAAACAGGTCCCATGTAAACTCTTACAAGCCTATTTAACCCATTAGTGGCTGAAATGCAATGTAAGAAGAAAATGAGAGAGAAATAGGAAAGAGGCATGAAGGAAAAATGGATTTCCACAAAGCAATGATAACATACAGGTAAACTCTAAGGGAAATTATAAGTTACTATAAGCTATATCGTGAATTAATTAATATATTGGATTATCTGAGAACACAACTACCACTTACAATAATGTTTCCATGGAGAAACATGTCAAAATTTTTTCTGAAATGAAATCAATTTTATTTCATTTTTTCTTAGTAAAAGATGGAAATCAAGAGTGGTAAAAAGAATAGTACAGATGATTTCTCTTTTTAGAGGATATTTATTTATTTATTTGGCTGTACTGGTTCTTAGTTGTGGCACTTGGGATCTTCGATATTCATTGTGGCATGCAGGATCTTAAGTTGCAGCCTGTGGAATCTAGTTTCCTGACCATGGATTGAACTCAAGCCCCCTGCACTTGAGAGCATGGAGTCTTAGCCACTGCACCACCAGTGAAGTCCCCCCAAAATTCTTTAAAAAAAGAATTCATTTTCCCCTACTAACTGGGGATACAGGCAAGTATACAAAGCATTTGTGTGCTAACTCCTCAAAAGGATGTGGGGTGCCATGAAGCACTAAGAAGGGGCATCTAACTAATCTTGATGATGGTAGAGAGGTAGTTTCTAAGGAAGGTGTAGGGGGAATGATTTGAAAGAACTGAAAGAAGATAAAGCACAGACAAGCGTATTCTAGGCAAAAATAAAATGACATATCGTGTTTTGGAAACAAAAGAAATAAAAGAGACAAGGAAGACTCCCAGCTTTCTGGATTTAGCGCCAGGAAGGAGGTGGAATCATCACCAAAAGAAGAAATAAAAGCAGCTTGAGGAGGAAGATGTATACTGTAGCTTTGGATGTTGAGTCTGCGTTATCTAAAGAACACACAAGTGGTAGTACTACTTAGGGGCGAGGTGGACACATGAAGCTGAGACTCATGAGAGACTTCTGGACTGCAGATACAGACTTTTAAGTCATAGAGATAGTAATTGGAGACATTGGAGAGGGCAAATCCCTCCCAGGGGTGTACTGACATGAGAAGAGGACCTAGACCAGAGCTTGAAAGAATAGGTAACAAAGGAGGGATAGCCAGAAGGGTTGGAGGAAAAACAAAAGATGCTACTGAAGCAAAATAAAAGGAGGATTTCAAGAATCAGAGTGATCAACAAGGATGATCAAGTAAGATAAGGATTGATAATTATTCACCCTATTTAGTTACATGGGGGCCACTGGCAACTTTGGCAAGAACAACACAGTTGAAGAGTACTGGAGGGCAGAAAGTACATCATGATGGATTAATGGATAGAGGCAGGTGAGTAGACAATTCTCAAAATTGTGCCTGTCAAGAAGTATTGGGAAGGTAACATGGGCCTGAGGGAGACAATTTGTTTCATGTTTCTTTGTTTACAAATCAAGTAAAGGATCACACAAGAAAAAGGAAGAATTTGAAGATAAAAGAGAGAGAAGGGTAGGCACAAAACTAAGGGAAAGAAGGGGATTCAGAGCCCACATGAAGGGAATTAGCCTTAGATCGGAAGAAAACTAAGTAAGTATATTCTCTATGGGAGGAATAAGAGAAAAGGAGAAAGCTCTAAGAGGAGGACAGGTAAAATTATAATTTTGTTGGCTGGAGTTGAGGGTGTCCTATCTGTGCAGCAGGAAATTATTTCATCAGCTGAGGAGAGGTGAGAATAAGAATGCACAGAGCAACTATTCTGAGAAAAGTTGAAAATGGGAGAAAGAGCTGATTCTACACACACAGAAGGCTTGCCAAACTCTGCCAAGAGCCTAAAAAGGTGTGCGTTTCACCAACAACTGACTGAAGGGCTGGTTCACTGGCTCTAAGCTCTAAGATTTATGGACTGGGAGAAAAAAATGGAAGTGAATAAACTGGATGATCCTTATGAAATGAAAGGATAATTGTTGGGGGGAAGATATTGAGAGACCTAGAAGAATTAGATGTTTAAGTTTAATATTAACAAAGGCAGAGTAATTCTGGGAGATGGAGAGATACAGGGATTGGCCACTGGAGTAGGTAGCTGAAGTTTAGTGGAGATAAGCATATGAGAGTTGATAGGGTCAAAGAACTGAGATACTACTGTTGGATATATTGCTCACAAAGACATGGGAGTCACTCAGAATAATGCTACAAATTGAAATGGAAAAAGTTAACAGATTATCTTTTGCTAATGAATGCAAAAGTTGTGATGAATGCCAAAATTTAAGTGAAAACAAAATGACAGAGGAGAGGAATGTCATAAGGATATAAAAAGCAACCTGAAAAATTTCCGATGTCCAAAGCTTTTTGAGCAACAAACCAATGATAGTTTTGGATTATAGTGCATAAAATAAAATAAATATCTATTACTTTCTACTGTTATAAATAAATGATGAAATAAATAAATACAGGAGAAGGAACAAACCTACCATATGGAATAATTCTAAATAATCAACTAGAAGAAATGAAATAGAAAATCATCACAGTCGAATTTGCTTTAGGCATGAATGAATGGATGAATGCAGCTTTGAGCTGCAAAACATTAAGAAGAAATGCAATATTTACATTGCCAAAACTACTTCCCTAGTATATTCATTAATTATATGGTGGTTTTAATGCATGTACAAAAGATTTTTTCAGTATTTTTCAATATTCCTTTCTCCAGAAAGTGCAGCTCAATTCTCTTCCCCGGAAGTGTGAACTAGACATTGTGACTCACTTCTACTCAACAGGGTATGAAAAAGAAAAAGAAAACAAAAGTAACTTTGCAGGGGAGAAATGTGGCATGCATCACCTAAGCCACACGATTAAGGTTTATATCACCAGCACCAAGTCATGATGACACAATGCATCCCAAACATGATGTGATGGGAAGGTTACTTGACTTTTGTGGTGGACTTCCTCAAAATCCACAACCCCAATCTAATCATGAAAACACCAGCCAAACCCAAATTGACGGACAATCTACAAAACACCTGACCAGTGATTTTCAAAAGGGTCAAAGACATGAGAAATCTGTAAAAGGTTGTGAAACAGAGAAGGGTTGGAGGAGACTAAGGGGACATGACAACTAAATGCAAAATAGTAGTGGATTGGATCTTGGGAAAAAGGACATCTGTGGAAAAACTGGTGAAACCCCAAAAGTCTGTTGTTTAATTAACAGCGTTGTGCCAATGCATATTTCTTAGTTTTGACAAGTGTGCCATGGTCAGATAAGAGGGTAACATCAGGGAAGCTGGTTGAAGGAATCTATAGCTGCTGGTTGAAGGAATCCTAACCTGGTTGAAGCTGATCTATAAGAATTCTGTATACTTCTGTACAACTCTTTTGTAAATAAGAATTCTTTCAAAATAAAGAATTTAAGAGAACTTTAATGAATAAACTTAATGAGAACTTTAATGAATAAGAATGAGTAGCTAAGAGACCAGCCTAATATCAGCAAAATATAGTGAATGTAATGAGTGTTGAAACTCGATGATATGAGACTCAATGGAGTAGGAAGTTTTACGGAAAAAGGGATGGCTTGAAGCAGCATTATGGAGGGAGGAGTAGAGGCCAGATTATCAACTCTGCACTGGAGCCTAACATTTATTTGACTTGATGTCGCTGCTGCATCCAAAGGTCAAATAATGACTGAAAAGTATTCATTGCATTTGGCAATTATCTGATCCAAATATTATGTGGACCATTGGCCCTGATTTGTAGGGCTGTCATCCACATAATCTGTCAATATCAATCAGCTCCCTTCCATTATCCATGAAAGTTCTATGCTATTACCCACTTCAAAAGTTTGCACAGCCCCTGTGGACAAGGTTCTGTAAGTGATCAGAGGAATGCCGAAGTTCTATGCTGTTTTGCATAATAGATATGACTGACACATATGGAATCCAGTGAATGCTCAAGTTCTCTGCTCATATTTCCAGCTTTTGTCACCTTGACGGCCTTCCACCAAGGGATAAGTTTTCTACAAAGTTCTCTAAACATTAGGTCAAACTAGCAAAAAATTTAAGGAAAGAGATTTTAAAAAATGTTTGTTGAGTGTCTACAAAGTATTCAAACAAGTAACTGATTCTTTATATCAGTTATTTCAATCAGAGATAATTTTTCAAAGAGAATCCCATGGATGGAGGAGCCTGGTGGGCTATAGTCCATGGGTCCACGGGGTCGCAAACAGTCAGACACAACTGAGCGACCTCACTTTCACTTTCAGGTAAAATAGAGACACTGGTAAATACCATTCACTGTATTAACTGGGAAAATTAATAACATATACTACTTTAAATTTAAGATTTAGGAAAAAAACCAGAAGCAAAAGAATGGGAAGGAATAAGTTTTAAGGTACTGATAGGCAGACTCTGATGCAATAGTTTTAGATATTTTTTTATCCCGACCCATGGTTTATTTATCATTGGAAAGTGCCAGATCACAACCACAGCAGAGTTACAACTGCAAACAGAGAGCCACCAACAAAAGAAACTGTGGGAGAGGGCGAGGGTGGGATGATTTGGGAGAATGGCATTGAAACATGTATATTATCATATGTGAAATGAATCGCCAGTCCAGGTTCAATGCATGATACAGGGTGCTCTGGGATGACCCAGAGGGATGGGATGGGGAGGGAGGTGGGAGGGGGGATCAGGATGAGGAACATATGTACACCCGTGGCAGATTCATGTCAATGTATGGCAAAACCAATACAATATTGTAAAGTAATTAGCTTCCAATTAAAAAAATAAATTTATATTTTTTAAAAATGAAAAAAACTAAAAAAAAAGATTCTTGTAAACTTAGAAAAACACTGAATTGTTCTTTTTTTTACCTGTATAAAAAAAAATTCTTCAGCCTTTCATTTTCACCTGTATTTTCTTTAATAGAATTAAGCCCCAAATTTGAAGGCTTAAATTCTTTCATCCTAATGCCTTGGGACTATCAGATTTTCCTTTGAACCTGTAGCTGTCTGAAAAAGGAGCAGACCATTTAAAGGGAGGGAAAAATAAAGATATCTAGATTTCCAATCTGTGCCACTCATGTAGATTATGGTGAGAAAGAGTTCCTGAGTTGGCTACCCATTCATTCATCTTAGTTCAAAAACATAATAGCTGGTTACAGGATTAAACTGGCATTCTTGCAGCCCAACAGCTTTCTTAATCACTGAAAATTATTGACATGTGGCCCTTAGCTTAATCTGAATAACTGTAATTTAGGAATTCTATGACATGATGTTAGGAATTCTATGACATATTTAAATGTAAAATGCAAAATTCTGAATATTAAAGAATTTATTTTTTTAATATAAAAAAAAAACTGGCAAAGGCAACAGAGTAAATACCCTTCATCACAATCAGCAAACAACTCAACTCAGAATCAATATTCATCATAAAGTTTCAAGAAGAAAAATATTTAAGAACTCTCAACCTGTCATAAGAGTCTCAGTTGATAGATCAGTCTGACAAATACAACTAGAATTAAAGTATAATGATGATAGTGGTGGTGGTTAGTCACTAAGCTGTGTCTGACTCTTGTGACCCCATGGACTATAGCCTGCCAGGCTCTCTGTCCACGGGATTTCCCAGGCAAGAATACTGGAAAGGGTTGCTATTTTCTAGTCCATATATGAATGAAAGATAGATGCTATAATAGATTAGATAGACAAACAGACAGATATACAATGGCAATAAATGTGTTCTAAAAACCAAATCTGAAACTTCAGTTAATAATATCCATAAGGTTAAAAAAATGAAAAAGAGCTTTTCTAAGACTAGCAATATTTGAGTGCTTAAATAAAACAACAGAAGAACAACTGCAATAAAGCAATGTTGTAGTTTGTTCAGAGCTTGACTTCTTAAAGTGCTTTATATGTAATGTCCGGCCCACACCCAGAGAATTAAGTTGGAATCAGCGTCTTGAATAAATAAATTAATCTGCTCAAAATCATTTAGCAAAAATGACTGGCCCAAATCAAATCTTACTACAGTGTTTGGTGCAGCACAGAAGAGTTACAATTAAAAACCTGAAAAGGCATGCTGAGATTTTCCTAAAAGATGTTTAAACAAACAAACAAACAGGGGAAAAAATGTAGTAATGAAAAAAATCACAAGTTGAAATAAAAGAAAATGAATTTTTTTTAAAAGTGGGGAAATTGTAAGCTTTATTTTACATGATCCCTGACTAATAACAGGTATCTTGATAACTATGACAATTGAATTTCCCTAGCAATTGTCTATTACCTCTCCTTTCTACCTCATGTCTCTCTCTTACATATTAAGTCCTAGCCCTGCTGACTTTACTGTCTGAAGTAGTTTATTTCTTAATGTTTTCTAGTCTCTTTTTTTGTCTCCTTCATTGCATTTGGGATAACTTGCATTTGTTTTGTCTCATTATACTTTTTTTACCTGCCTTTTCCACTGGACTAGAAGCTCTTGCCTGGAAAATCCCGTGGGCGGAGGAGCCTGGTGGGCTGCAGTCCATGGGGTCACTAAGAGTCGGACACAACTGAGCGACTTCACTTTCACTTTTCACTTTCATGCATTGGAGAAGGAAATGGCAACCCACTCCAGTGTTCTTGCCTGGAGAATCCCAGGGACGGGGGAGCCTGGTGGGCTGCCATCTATGGGGTCGCACAGAGTCGGACACGACTGAAGCAACTTAGCAGCAGCAGCAGCAGCAGCAGCAATTGTCTCTGAATTAAATAAATGTAGTATTTTTATACAACTCAAAAATAAAGACAGATTTTTGAATTGGGCCATATAATTTACTTGGAGAGGGATCATATATATAGTATCTACATTTTAAATTATTCTAGTTAAATCAATAGACATTTAGATAATTTTATTCAGTTCAGACTTTATAAAAACATTCAGACATTGTAAAAACCAGCACTGTTAAAAATGTTTTAGTGAAAACATATAGAGAAATGCACATTCCTTGTTTTGTTTGTTTATGAGATTTTTTTAGAGCAGTGTTATGTTCACATCTATATTGAGCAGAAAGTACAGAGGTTTCCTATATTCTTTCCATCCCAAATACGCATAGTCAATGCCACGTGCCTGCACCAGTTAACATCTTCCACCAGAGTGGAAGTTTGTTACAATTAGTGAATCTACATTTACACATCATTATCACCCCAAGTCCACATCTTACCTTAGGGCTCACTCTTGGTGTTGTACATTACATGGATTTGGAGCGAAGTATAACAACATGTACCCATCATTATAGTAAGATACAGAGTATTTTCACTGCACTAAAAACCCTCTCTACTCTGCATATTCATCCCTCCCTCCCCTATTAACCCTGGCAACTACTGATGTACTTACTGTCCTCAAAGTTTTGCCTCTTTCTCAGAGTGTTACAGAGTTTGAACCATACAGTATGTAGCCTTTTCAAATTGACTTTTTTTCACTTAGTAATACACATTTAAGTTTCCTCCATGTCTTTTCATGACTTCATAGCTCATGTTTTTTAGCATTACATAATATTCCACTGTCTGGATGTACCACAGTTTATCCATTCACCTACTGAAGAATATCTTGTTTGCTTCCAAGTTTTGACAATTATGAATAAAGCTGCTATAAATAGCCATGTATGGGTTTTTGTGCAGTTTTCAACTACCTTGGGTAAATACTGAGGGCATGTCCTGAAGTGTATCTAGTTTTGTGAGATACTGGCAAACTGTCTTCCAAAGTGACAGTACCATTTGCATTCCCACCAGCAATGAATAAGAGGTTCTGTTGTTCCCCTTCCATGTCAGCATTTGGTGTTGCCAGCATTCTGGATTTTGGCCATTATGATAGCTGTGTAGTGGAATCTCATTGGTGTTTCAGTTTGTACTTTCCTGATGACATATGATGTGTAGCATGTTTTCATACGCTTATTTGCCATCTGTGTATCTTTGCTGAGGAGTCTGTTACAATCTCTCGACCATTTGTTAATTGGGTTGTTTTCTTATTGCTGAGCTTTAAGAGTTCTTTTATATTTTGGATAATAGTCCTTTATCAGATGTTTCATTTGCAAATATTTTCTCCAAGTGTGTGAACTGTCTTCTCATTCTCAACAGTGTCCTCCACAGAGCAGAGGTTTTTAATTTTAATAAAGTTTACCTTATCAATTCTAAAAAGCCATCAACAAATCTAAGGTCATCTAGAGTTTCTCCTATGTTATATTCTAGGAGTTTTATACCTTTGCTTCTTACATTTAGGTCTATGATTCATTTTGGGTGAATTTTTGTGAAGGACATAAGGTCTGCGACCATATTCACTTTTTTGCATATAGATGTCCAGTTGTTTAAAATCAATGTGTTGAAAAGACTATTTTTGTTCAACTGTATTTTAGCCTTTGTCCCTTTGTCAAGATCAGTTGCATATATTTATGTGGTCACATAACTTAAATGCAAAATGCCAACCTGGATGAAGCTCAAGTTGTAATCAAGATTGCCAGGAGAAATATCAACAACCTCAGATATGCAGATGACATCAACCTAATGCCAAAGAATGCTCAAACTACCGCACAATTGCACTCACCTCACATGCTAGTAACGTAATGCTCAAAATTCTCCAAGCCAGGCTTCAGCAATACGTGAACCATGAACTTCCAGATATGCAAGCTGGATTTAGAAAAGTCAGAGGAACCAGAGATCAAATTGCCAACATCCGCTGGATCATCGAAAAAGCAAGAGAGTTCCAGAAAAACATCTACTTCTGCTTTATTGACTATGCCAAAGCCTTTGACTGTGTGGATCACAATAAACTGTGGACAATTCTGAAAGAGATGGGAATACCAGACCACCTAACCTGCCTCTTGAGAAATCTGTATGCAGGTCAGGAAGCAATGGTGAGAACTGGACATGAAACAACAGACTGGTTCCAAATAGGAAAAGGAGTATATCAAGGCTGTATATTGTCACCCTGTTTATTTAACTTTTATGCAGAGTATATCATGAGAAATGCTAGGCTGGAAGAAACACAAGCTGGAATCAAGATTGCCAGGAGAAATATCAATAACCTCAGATATGCAGATGACACCACCCTTATGGCAGAAAGTGAAGAGAAACTAAAAAGCTTCTTGATGAAAGTGAAAGAGGAGAGTGAATAAGTTGGCTTAAATCTCAACATTCAGAAAACGAAGATCATGGCATCTGGTCCCATCACTTCATGGTAAATAGATGGGGAAACAGTGGAAACAGTGTCAGACTTTATTTTGGGGGCTCCAAAATCACTGCAGATGGTGACAGCAGCCATGAAATTAAAAGACGCTTACTCCTTGGAAGAAAAGTTATGACCAACCTAGATAGCATATTCAAAAGCAGAGACATTACTTTGCCAACAAAGATCCATCTAGTCAAGGCTACGGTTTTTCCAGTGGCCACGTATGGATGTGAGAGTTGGACTGTGAAGAAAGCTGAGCACCGAAGAACTGATGCTTTTGAACTGTGGTGTTGGAGAAGACTCTTGAGAGTCCCTTGGACTGCAGGGAGATCCAACCAGTCCATTCTGAAGGAGATCAGCCCTGGGATTTCTTTGGAAGGAATGATGCTAACGCTGAAACTCCAGTACTTTAGCCACCTGAGGCGAAGAGTTGATTCATTGGAAAAGACTCTGATGCTGGGAGGGATTGGGGGCAGGAGGAGAAGGGGACGACCGAGGATGAGATGGCTGGATGGCATCACTGACTCGATGGACACGAGTCTGAGTGAACTCCGGGAGTTGGTGATGGACAGGGAGGCCTGGCGTGCTGCGATTCATGGGGTCGCAAAGAGTTGGACACGACTGAGCAACTGAACTGAACTGAACTGAATGGCAGAAAGCAAAAAAGAACTAAAGAGCTTCTCGATATAGGTGAAAGAGGAAAGTGGAAAAGCTAGCTTAACTCAACATTCAGAAAACTAAGATCATGACATCTGTTCTCATCACTTCATGGCAAATAGATGGGGAGACAATGCAAACAATGACAGGTTATTGTCTTAGGCTCCAAAATCACTGCAGATGGTGACTGCTGCCATGAAATTAAAAAACACTTGTTCTTTGGCAGACAAGACAAGACAATACAATACCTAGATAGTGTATTAAAAAGCAGAGTATTCACTTTGCCAGCAAAGGTCTGTATAGTCAAAGCTCTAATTTTTTCAGTAGTCATGTATGGATGTGAGAGTTGGACCATAAATAAGGTTGAGCGCCAAGAACTGACACTTTCAAACTGTGGTGTTAGGGAAGACTCTTAAGAGTTCCTTGGACAGCAAGGAGATTAAACCAATCAATCCTAAAGGAAATCAACCCTGTATTCAGTGGAAAGACTGATGCTGAAGCTTAAACTCCAATACTTTTGCCATCTGATGCAAAGAGCCAACTCATTGGAAAAGACGTTGATGCTAGGAAAGATTGAAGGCAGGAGGAGCAGGGGACAATGACAGAGGGTGAGATGTTTAAATGGCATCACCAATGAGTTTGAGCAAACTCCGGAAGATAGTGATGGACAGGGAACCCTGGCGAGCTGCAGTCCATGGGATCGCAAAAAGTTGGACACAACTGAGTGACTGAACAACAATAACAACATCTTAAATATAAAGGGCGGCAAACTTTCACATACTGAATATACCCAGATAACCATGTTTTAAATATTATGAGTATATCCAACTAAAAAATTTTCAGTTTTCCAAATTTATGTTCAAATATTATCAAAACCATTTGCAGGCAATTTTATTTCTCAGAAATATGGAACCATTTTTATCTCTTCTGAATTTCTTCTTTGACATCTCAATGTTCAGAAGCTGAACCCAAGTGTTAGAAAATAAAACTATCTGGTAATCTGCAAATGTGACACTGAGCATATTCCTTATCCTAGTTCTTTAGGTAACCCCCCAGAACTTCAGACTGAAATTTGCTAATTTTACAATAAGTGAAATACCTTTATACCAGGTTTCCTATCCTTTCTACAAGTCACTTCATACACTAATAATGATTCCAACTGTGTAGATTCTGAGTTATGTTTGTAAGGAGGAATATGAAGAAATGATTATCCTGTGGTTCTACCTACATTTTTTATAGATGCAAGAGAGCTTGAGACAGGATAAAGTGAAATGCAGGTTAGCTCAAGAGTACCTGTTGAAACTTTCAAAGTATCCTTAAAGAGGCAGAGTCCTGAGATATTGGGGAACCAGAAGGGATCCCAAACTATCTCAGTGATGCAATCTCAAAAAATACTTCCTTAACTCACATACCTTCTCATATCCACAGTCCTGTACACTTGCTTGCTCTGGATGAAGCAAAACGAGAATTCCTCATACAACTGAAAAATCGAACGATAAATTTGACTTTAGGTACAACTGGATCCAATGGCTCAAAAAAGCCATCCAAACCTAGCTCCTCTTTCTCTGTATCTCTGCACAGACACCAGTCTCATAAAGGCTCTCCCTCAGTGGTCCCAGGTCAGCTCCATGGAATCCCAGGTCTACATCATTCCTCATTCATGGCCAGTAGCAAAGAGTGAGAATTCTTGTCCCAGCATTTCCACCTAATCAAGAATTCATGTGTCTCATCTTCTCCAGTCTGATCTCACAACTTTTTCTGAACAAATTATTATAACTAGGAAATGTTACATACTTCTGGCTCATCCCATGTACAAGCTTAGTCTGATATGGACATTGAAACAATACTGTCTCATGGGCTGCAAGAAAAATGGGGATACAATTATCAGGGGAATGGAAAAAATCATGAAGCAAAATTACTTCAACAACCTCCATCGGTAATCCTGTCAAGCACTCTAAGTTAAAAGATTGCAAAGACTTTCATGCCAAGTATCAGCCATGTCAGTATCACCCTAGTCTCAATGGGATGGGGAGTCTTTCTCAGCAGTATCCACCCCCCAAAAAAAGTACCTTTAAGTAAAAGGAAGAAAAAGGAAGTTTGAATTGCCTGGAATGTTTTCTCTAGATGGATTAATTAGTCTATGAAGTGAGAGCTGGACTGACATGATGAATACATAAAGCACCAACTGCTATGATTTCAAAAAGGGGAACTGTGAAAGTCAGAGCTGTGATCTTGAAAGGATTTAGTTGCTACTAAAAAGTTCTGAAGTGCTTTCTTTGCGAACATAAAGATAAACTAAAAGAGAGCTCACATGGAAGTAAAAGACTCAAGAAAAGTAATTCAACAGAGCACATTCAATAACATTGTTTGTATTAAAATAAACCTGTTGGCCAATGTTGCCCGAGCCGGGTGTAGAGGCCTAAAGAGCTCAGACAGCCACCCAAAATGTCCAGAACCTAACAACTGCTAGAAAGGAAAACACTCAGCAGGGGGTTGCTTCAAAGGGAAACAGAAAACTGGGGCCAGGGGCTAATCATATGGTTGTGGAAAATATTAGCTTTTTCTTAGAGCCTACTTAGAAAACACCAGGCAAGGTTTCAACAACCTATGTTAAATGTGTAGTGGTATAAATTAATGGGCAATCACATTAATATGCATGCAATCACATCAGCTCAGTCCAGTTCTGTCACTCAGTCATGTCCGACTCCTTGCGACTCCTTTGACTGCAGCATGCCAGGCTTCCCTGTCCATCACCAACTTCCGGAGCTTGCTCAGACTCAAGTCCATCGAGCCGATGATGCCATCCAATCATCTCATCCTCTGTCATCCCCTTCTCCTCCTGCCTTCAGTCTTTCCCAGCATCAGGGTCTTTTCCAGTGAGTCAGTTCTTTGCATCAGATGGCCAGAGTATTGGAGTTTCAGCTTCAGTATCAGTCCTTTCAATGAGTATTCAAGACTGATTTCTTTTACGATTGACTGGTTGAATCTCCTTGCTGTCCAAGGGACTCTCAAGAGTCTTCTCCAACACCACACTTCAAAAGCATCAGTTCTTCAGCGCTCAGCTTTCTTTACAGTCCAACTCTCACAACCATGTATGACTACTAGAAAAACCATAGCTTTGACTAGACAGACCTCTGTTGGCAAAGTAATGTCTCTGTTTTTCAATATGCTGTCTAGCTTGGTCATAGCTTTCCTTCCAAGGAGCAAGTGTCTTTTAATTTCATGGCTGCAGTCACCATCTGCAGTGATTTTGGAGCCCAAAAAATAAAGTTTGTCACTGTTTCCATTGTTTCCCCATCTATTTGCCATGAAGTAATGGGACTGGATGCCACAATCTTATTTTATGAATGTTGAGTTTTAAGCCAGAATATAACAAGGAGTAAAATTTCCTTCACCATTGTTGAAACTCTCTCTGAAAATTTACTATCTATTAAATGAGCAGTGGCGGAGAAGGCAATGGCACCCCACTCCAGTACTCTTGCCTGGAAATTCCCATGGACGGAGGAGCCTGGTGGGCTGCAGTCCATGGGGTCGCTGAGTCAGATACGACTGAGCGGCTTCACTTTCACTTTTCACTTTCATGCATTGGAGAAGGAAATGGCAACCCACTCCAGTGTTCTTGCCTGGAGAATCCCAGGGATGGCGGAGCCCAATGGGCTGCCGTCTATGGGGTCGCACAGAGTCGGACACGACTGAAGCGACTTAGCAGCAGCAGCAGCATTAAATGAGCAGTGGCATTATTTTTTATTATGTGTATTGAATGAATAGATGCATAAATGAAGTGCCTTAATTGTAAGGTAATTTCGGATTGTGTTAAAGTGCCATTTTTTTATGGCTATAATGCCTTATGTCAGAGCCATTCTAGCCTATAAAGGGTCTTTGGACAAATTAGACAAGGTGTCCCTTAAGGATGGATGCAGCCACTTGGGCATGTGACTTGATGAAAGATGGAGCATTGGTATAAACCTGAAACGTGCCCCATTCCCTGGAAGACTTGGCAAGGTGGCAAGGAACTGAGATGGATTTCCATCCCCCATTAATTAATCAGTGTTGAAAGCATAAGTGGTATAACCTTGGCCCAGCGTATAAAAACACTAATTATAAAGCAAGGAGCAAAATTCAAAACTTTTTTGCTGTTTTGTTTTGTGGAGTCGTTTCCCTTAGGTCAGATTCTATTAACAAATTATATCAATGGTATGGTGACAGATGGAAATTAAATTTTAGGTGGCAAGCATTCTTTAGGTATTTAGAAGTAGAAATATAATGCACACATAAAACATTTAATGTTGTGAATCTATGTTACCTCAATAAAAATCATAATATTAAAAAAATGATATAATTAATAACTGTTGGAAAAAAAAAAAAAAAGCACCCAACAGTACTTCCTTGGTGGTGCAGTGGATAAGAATCCACCTGCCAATGCAGGGGACATGGATTTGATCCCCCATCCAGGAAGATTCCATGTGCTATGGAGGAACTAAGCCCATGTGCAACAACTACTGAAGTCTGTGCACCGTAGAGCCTGTGCTCTCGGCAACAAGAGAATCCACTGTAATGAGAAGCCCATGCACCACAACACAGAGTAGCCCCAGCTCACCCCAACTAGAGAACGCCCGTATAGAGTGAAGATCCAGCACAGCCAAAAATAAATAAATAAAATTTTAAAAGACATAATAAGATGTATCTAAATCCTAAAAATTCAAATTTCCATCAAATTGTTTTTCAACCTATTATTTATCAATATGATTTTTTTCTGAAGACCAGGTAAATTAAAATCATGAAAAGGGTCATACACATACAACATGTAATTGATCACAAAGACTTCACATTCTAATCTATGGTAAGTTTTCAAATTAAAATGCTATTGCTACTCTAGCAATTAAAGTCCCCCAATCTAATTCTAAGAGGTAGGATACCCTCAGAGCAAGGAAAATGGGGAAACAGTGATAGAGAATGGCAATGGAATCTATTTTATCCTGAACCAATAACAAAATGAAATCAATTTGAACAAAAGGATTCTGATTTGCAGCCAAAGAACTTAAAATACTCCTGTTTACTTTTCATTAGGAAAGTACACATGTCACATTCTTTTCTGACTGTCTCACAGCCAAGAAATGAGATTGCTCTTCCCAGTTGTAAGGCTTTGGAAGCTGAGGCTTGTTCTGCAGGTTAAAATGGAAAGAAGTAGATAGTGAGCCAGGCTTCCAAGGTAGCTCAGTGGAACATAATCCACATGCCAATGTAGGAGATGTGGGTTTGATCCGTGGGTTGAGAAAATCTCTTCGAGAAGGAAATAGCAACCCACTCCAGTATTCTTGCCTGGGAAATGCCATGGACAGAGGAGCCTGGCAGACTGCATGCAGTCCATGGGGTCGCAGAGTCAGACACAACTTAGCAACTAAACAACAACACACTGTGAGCCAGGAGACCCAGTTTCAAGTTTAAGCTTTTTAACAACTGTCTATATTGGCAAATTTCAAGTCTCTCAGTTTCCTTAAGGGTAAGATGGCGCGGGAGGGCGGGGCGAGGGGGCGGGTGGCGATTGTAGTAGGAGGGCAGCTAAAGAATGATTATACTAAAAACTGCTGCCGTTTATTGACAGCATGTGTACCTGGTGCTGGGGTGAGCTCTTGCAGTTATATTCTCTCATCTAAAGTGACTGATTTTACAGGAGAGAAGCAGAAGCTTGAATGGATCAGATAACCTACCAGGGTCTTAGAGCTGTAGATATCAGAGCCAGGATAGCATCAAAGGTCCCACATAAAATTCTACCTGGGATTTCTTCCTGCATATCTATATGCTAACTGAAAAGCAATCTATGATGTGAATTGAACAAAACCAATCTATAGGTTTTCTGTTTCTCATATACTCAAGTACATTAACTCCAGAAGCATGCACTGAGGTTTTCAAATATGTTATGAAAAAGAAACACAACTGCTCTCCTCATGAACATGCTTAAGGGTAGCTCTCTGTAAACTTAAAGAATGAAAACTGTCACTGCCAAACCCACTGCTGTGTCATTTCATCAGATATTTACATGTGCCATAGTACAGATACAGAATTTTCATTTTATGCAACTCACAGAAGAATTTATATAGTGCAAACAAAATGTCACTGGCTCTGAAGCCAATTCCAAAAGAATTTTAGAGACACTCTGAAAAATAGTAACATGGTGAAACAACTGGTAGTTTATGAATGGCCACTCCAGCTGAAAGAAGTTCTTTAAACTAGATAAAGTTAGGCATTTTTGTTTTTCAAATCTATTGCCCGACTTTAAAAGACACACACATATATGATAAGCGCTTATTTATTCATTCATTCACCCAGCATAAATGTATGAAGTGCTTATTGTTCTGGGCACTAGAGCTACAACAGCAAAGCAAAACGGAAATGGTACATAGACAGGAAAAGAACAAGCAAATAAATAGAAAAAATAACTACAGATTGGAATAAGTACTGTGAACTGACTAGCATGTTCTTTTTGTTAAGATTTTTTAATGACCATTTTGTAAGTCTTTATTGCATTTGGTAAAATATTGCTTCCGTTTCATGTTTCAGTGTTTTGGTGGCATGCAGGAACTTAGCACCCTGACCATGGATCTAACCTGTACCCTCTTCGTTGGAAGGCTGTCTTAACCACTGGACTGTCAGGGAAGTCCCAGACAGTAGGAAGTCCTTCTCAATTCACTTCAGTTCAGTCACTCAGTTGTGTCCGACTCTTTGTGACCCCATGAACCACAGCATGCCAGGCCTCCCAGTCCATCACCAACACCCGGAGTTCACCCAAACCTGTGTCCATTGAGTCGGTGATGCCATCCAACTATCTCACCCTCTGTCGTCCCCTTCTCCTCCTGCCCTCTATCTTTCCCTGCATCAGGGTCTTTTCAGATGAGTCAGCTCTTCGCATGAGGTGGCCAAAGTACTGGAGTTTCAGCTTCAACATCAGTCCTTCCAATGAACACCCAGGACTGATCTTTAGAATGGACTGGTTGGATCTCCTTGCAGTCCAAGGGACTCTCAAGAGTCTTCTCCAACACCACAATTCTTTGGAAGGAATGATGCTAAAGCTGAAACTCCAGTACTTTGGCCACCTCATGCAAAGAGTTGACTCATTGCAAAAGTCTGTGATGCTGGGAGGGATTGGTTGTAGGAGGAGAAGGGGATAACAGAGGATGAGATGGCTGGATGGCATCACCGACTCAATGGACGTGACTTTGAGTGAACTCCGCGAGATGTGATGGACACAGTGGCCTGGCATGCTGCGATTCATGGGGTCACAAAGAGTCAGACACAACTGAGCAACTGAATTGAACTAAATTGAACATTTTCTGTATATATTGAGGTGCTCCTATGTTGGGTACATAAATATTTACATTTGTTATATATTCTTGAATTGAATCTTAGACCATTATGTAGTGTTCTTCCTTGCCTCTTATAATATTATTTATTTCAAAGTCTCTTTTGTCTGATATGAGAATTTTTTTTCTGGCTTTCTTTTTGTTTCCATTTGCATAGAATATCTTATACATCCCCTCACTTTCAGTCTGATGTGTCTCTAGTTTTGAAATGGGTCTTTTGTAGACAACATACACATGTATCTTGTTTTTGTATCCATTCAGCCACTCTATACCTATTGTTTGGATTCAATCCATTTACATCTAAAGTAATCATTGATATATATATAGTTTCTATTGGCATTTTTAATTTTGTGGGTTTATTTTTGTAGGTCTTTTTAATTCTCTTGTGTGTCCTATCTAGGAAAATCCTTTTAGCATTTGTTTTACTACTGATTTGATGGTGGTGAATTTGTTTTTAACTTTTGCTTGTCTTTAAAGCTTTTTTTATTTCTCCATTCATTCTGAATGAGACCCTTGCTGGGTAAAATAACCTTAGTTGCAGTTTTTTTCTTTTCATTACTTTAAATTTATTCTTCCATTCTCTTCTGGACAGTAGGATGTCTGCTGAAAAATCAGCTGTTTACCTTATGATTACTTTGTATGTTACCTTCTCCTTTTCCCTTGCTTCTTTTGATATTTTTCTTTGTGCCTCATTCTTGTTAGTTTGATTAATATATGTCTCAATCTGTTTTTCCTACGGTTTATCCTGTTAAGTCTGTTTTCACTTTTTGGACTTGATTGTCTATTTTCTTTTCCATGATAGGAACGGTTGACTATAATCCCTTCTAATGACTTCTCAAAGCATTTCTCCTCTTTCTGGGACCCTTATAATTCAAACATTGGTGTGTTTAATATTGTCTCAGAGTTCTCTAAGACTGTCCTCAGTTCTTTTTTTTTTTTTTCTTATTCTGATTTTCAGCAGTGATTTCCGCCATTCTATATTCCAACTCACTTATCCATTCTTCTGCTTCAGTTTTTCTGCTACTGATTTCTTCTAAAATATTTCTAATCTCAGCATTTGTGTTGTTCATCACTGTTTATTCTTTCTTTCTTCTACTGCTGCTGCTGCTAAGTTGCATCAGTCGTGTCCAATTCTGTGCGACACCAGAGATGGCAGCCCACCAGGCTCCCCCGTCCCTGGGATTCTCCAGGCAAGAACACTGGAGTGGGTTGCCATTTCCTTCTCCAATGCATGAAAGTGAAAAGCGAAAGTGAAGTTGCTCAGTCATGTCTGACTCTTTGCGATCCCATGGACTGCAGCCCACCAGGCTCCTCCGTCCATGGGATTTTCCAGGCAAGAGTACTGGAGTGGAGTGCCATTCTTTCTTCCAGGCTCATGTTAAATGTATTAAAAGATTCTTGAATTCTCTCCATTCCATTTTTAGATTTTGGAACATCTTTACTATCATTATTAAAAATTTGTTTTTAGGAATTTTGCCTATTTCCTCTTTGTTTATTTGTTCTTGTGTATTTTTATCTTGCCCCTTCATCTCCATAATATTTCTGTCTCTTCATTTTGCCTAACTTACTGTGTTTGAGGTTCCCTTTCCTCAGGCTGTAGGGTCATAGTTCTTGCTTTTTGTCTCTTCTTTTGGTCTGTGAGGTTGATCCAATGGTTCAATATCCTTCCTATTGGAAGGAATTTCTGCTTGCATTCTCATGGGATGAGGTGGGTTTTCTTTCTCTGACGGTCATGGCTGTGTGAAGTAGTGTGTTATGGGTTGTCTGTGGGCAGCCTGTCTGCTAATGATTTGGTTTGTGTTCCTATCCTGATTATTGTTGTTTCAGTAAGGAATCCAGAGCTGGGTATATAGGCTGCTGGGTGATTCTGGGTCTTGAATTCGGGCAGAGGAACTTGTGGGAGATTTAATACTCCCTGTGGCTAGGAGTTGTCTGGGAGTCTAGCATCCTAGACTCAGCATATCCACCCCTGAGGCTCAGGTTTGTCTTCTGTTCAGGAAACCAAAACCCTGCTTCAGTTCAGTTCAGTTCTGCCACTCAGTCATGTCCGACTCTTTGCAACCCCATGAATTGCAGCATGCCAGGTCTCCCTGTCCATCATCAACTCACAGAGTTCACTCAAACTCATGTCCATGGAGTCGGTGATGCCATCCAGCCATCTCATCCTCTGCCGTCCCCTTCTCCTCTTGCCCCCAATCCCTCCTAGCATCAGAATCTTTTCCAAAGAGTCAACTCTTCGCAGGAGGTGGCCAAAGTACTGGAGTTTCAGCTTTAGCATCAGTCCTTCCAAAGAAATCCTAGGGCTGATCTCCTTCACAATGGACTGGTTGGATCTCCTTGCAGTCCAAGGGATGCTCAAGAGTCTTCTCCAACACCACAGTTCAAAAGCATCCATTCTTCGGTGCTCAGCCTTCTTCACAGTCCAACTCTCACATCCATACATGACCACAGGAAAAAGCATAACCTTGACTAGATGGACCTTAGTCAGCAAAGTAATGTCTCTGCTTTTCAATATGCTATCTAGGTTGGTCATAACTTTTCTTCCAAGGAGTAAGCGTCTTTTAATTTCATGGCTGCAATCACCATCTGCATTGATTTTGTAGCCCCCAAAAATAAAGTCTGACACTGTTTCCACTCTTTCCCCATCTATTTCCCATCAAGTGGTGGGACCGGATGCCATGATCTTCATTTTCTGAATGTTGAGCTTTAAGCCAACTTTTTCACTCTCCTCTTTCACTTTCATCAAGAGGCTTTTTAGTTCCTCTTCACTTTCTGCCATAAGGGTGGTGTCATCTGCATATTTGAGGTTATTGATATTTCTCCTGGCAATCTTGATTCCAGCTTGTGTTTCTTCCAGTCCAGCGTTTCTCATGATGTACTCTGCATATAAGTTAAATAAACAGGGTGGCAATATACAGCCTTGACAGAC